>JAQIWR010000041.1:0-38456 GCA_034695945.1 Glomeris hexasticha
AGGGGCCGCACAACATTCACGTTTTTCATCATAACTCTTGCATTTATTATCCAAATTTCACTCTGTTTGCTGCATCGTGTTCACAAAAGTGCACTTATTATTTCCCTAATTGACATCAGCAACCTAGCGTCCCTAACAAAAAAGTTGGCATTCGAATGCCCTTGATCGAATGTTCCAAGGTCACCAATGGGCACATCGTCAGATGGCCCCAGACTGCCTGAATACGTGTCATGTTGGTTTGCATTCCTCAAAGCTTCATTTATGGCAATACAGGCATGAAAAAGATTTCTGACTCACCCTGTATATAAAAATTAAACCACGTTCAAAATTTAAAAAAATGAGAACACACGCTGTGGACCAAATGCCATGTTTTAATAAAAATAATCCTTTACACAACTTCCGAGTTAATAAATACAGGCTGATTAAATACGGTACCTGTGGTTGATTGGGCATTGTCTTTTCTGTATGCCAGAATCCGTACGCAGATGGTATTTGTTTCTTTTACATTGACATGGCAATAATTTATGAAAATAAATACACATGACTGCCCTGACAAACTACGTAAAAACAGTACGTTGCATATCAATGCTAAAACCCTAGCGTTGTATTTTTCAATCGAGTCAATTGCAGGCACCTGCCATACAATTTTCTCCCAAACTTACACACAAAACTCAACTGAAACATTCTTATACGACACATTGTCCTGCTGTGCGTCCCATAAAGAACAGAAACCGCGATTTTTTCTACAAGGTAAACCTACAAAACACCATGGTGCACTATTGCGCACACGTGTATCAACTCTTGTTTCAAAAAATTCGTACGCTTATACAGTACAATCGATAATATTAGTGAAATAAAACTCGATGATGTATACACACACATCACAATAATACCAAGTAATTTGCCGCGTGAAAAATCCGATCCGTGTTTCGAGGGGAGAAAATGGTTCAAAATCCACGAGGAGCAACCAAAACTTATACAGCATATTATGTATATATGTATATTTATATAGATTTATGTATAGGATTCAACTGACGAAATTGGTCGTGCAGCACATATTACACTCCTTATAATACATCAAACGAAGTACAGAACTTGTATGCATGTAAAGCTACACAACATAGAGCTCGCACTTTATACCAGTAAATTGTAGACTTTTTCCATGCATTCCATCAAATAGCACAGCAAACAACCACTCAATTTCTTAATCTTCATTTTCTTGTTTTCAAACAATACATCAGTGCCATAATTGCTGTGTTAAAAACCAAATATGTGAAGAAAATGAGAAATTCTCTCAGGAAGACTGTTCTCAGAAAGGAGTTCAACAGTGAATTATAAAGCATGCCACGTCTCACGTGACTAGTTGACCAAAAAATGTCACACATACTGTACCACACATAAATAATCGTCAAACAGTGAAAGAAAGTTACAAGCAAAATAAAAGGTTCCACAAGAGGAACATGTAGGAAACATGCATCAAACCAAATCAATCATCATGCTACATTATCTTTCCAAGTTCGATTATAATTTTGCAATATACCACATTTGACATTTAGTAAACCTGAATTTGTATAAAGCAATTTATTGAACGTCTTCAAATTATCTTCCTTCTGCTCATCAGAAAATATCTATTCATCCAAAGAGTACTTTACCCATTTTCATAGGTGAAAAACAAGTTAGAGTAATAACCGTGGAACTTCTGAAATTACGTCCACTATTAGCAGTATTGTTTTAAATTTAACATTGTGACAATGGTATTCAACTGCAACTTCAATAAAAAATATTACGACTCATAAGTTAAAATGCTATCAATTTCTATATTACAAAGTTTATCCTACTATTCAATGCTACAAACATTAAAAACCTAAACGAGTTCCATTGTAGATTTAAACTTGTATTGTAAAATTAAAATGTGCATTCCGTGTACTGTTCCAATGAATTTGGTTACCACATCAATGAGTGCTCAACTGTCATGTTTTGGATTTAATAGATTTAATTAACATAGCATTTGGAATGTAAGAAAGGCATAAATGATTTTCATCCCTCTACAATCACATGTAACCTACAGTGCAGTTTCTTTATAGCATAACAAGAATATATGAAAAGAATGGGCAATGGAAAGAAAGCAGCAGGAAAGATAGGCAGCAAGGCACTGACACCTAATCAAGCGATATTCAAAGGGAACCAATTAACATTGACGTGCTGCAGCTTTGAGGATATGATTTATAGTTGCAATAGTTTGCAAAAAAGCCAAACATAGTTTCTGTTCCTTTCTGCGTAAAGCAAATATGAGGTTTTCTCCTGAGACCGATGGCAGGTTAAGAATGAGGCAAGAAACTACATTTTCTAAGCCATACCCGTAGAATTCCAGCACAAGGTAAGGAATGGCAGTACCAAACCTCCAAAAATTTCATTAATTCTGTTATACAATTAGGTACATACGTAGGAGGTTAGTAGTACAGCTGAAGCGTCAAAATACATCACAATGTTAGTTGTGTATCAGAGTGCAGCAAGTAAAAGAAAATGTCATCGGAGTATGTTCTCTTAAAAATGACAGCATTGTGAAATCATTCGTTGTCTTTGCAACATTCAGTAATTGTTTAAGGCACTAATAAGAGGCTATGGGCACCTCTAGCCCGACATGAAGCACACTTGTTTGTGAAGTCTTAATAAAAAAATCTGCAAACAAGCAATCGAGATGCACAGTTTCATATTTTTTGAAAGCACAGCCTATATTCATTAGTTAAGTGCCTGAAGAGATACACCACAATTTTCCTTTGAATTGAAACATTTTATTTTACGTACACACGAAAAGCTGCATTTTCAAAGCTCTACTTGCTACGCTTTGTTGGCCGAACAAGACAAGAGGAATGATCCATGGAATGCCTTCTTGTACTGGTTTAAAGCATTTAAAGTCAATTTTACAGCTGCGTTTATTCACATGAACCCATTTTCTACCCTAAAAAAAGCTCTAAAAATACAGGATAACAAACAAAAATAACAACAGAGACAATGGGATAGAAATTTGCGCCACATTTGAATCGAAACACCATTTGCGGTTTGAAGTGTTCTACAAATAAAAAAGACCTCCAAGAATAAAATGACAACAAACACACTCAATGCATACTTTTGAGATGTCAGTTCCTGTCGCTACGAGTTAACCTCTTCGTTACTTTTCTCAAGATTATCTGCTGGAGACCGTTCACGTTCACTCAACCCATCTTTTGTTTTTTTCTCGGCGTTCTGCTCACCTTCAGCAGCTAACAAATCTGCTGTTGCTCCTTCCCTGAGCCTAGACTCCTTTTCAGTTACATCACGGCCAACACTTCCAGCACCAGATAATCCTGTAGCACCTGAAGCGTCTGTTTCACCCACTCCAACAGTCACTGGAGGACTCCTGGTACCTGCAAACCTCTTCCCTCCTCCTCCTCGATCATCCTTTAAATCTGGAGTGGCAGCCAGTGCCGAATCCTCTCTCAAGATGCTCGTGTTACCTGCCAATCTCCAGCGGGCATTTAACTGTGCGGCTAGAGCAAGAGTTTCAGCCGAGACATTTTTCAGAACCTGGTTTACATTACTAGGCTTACTGCTTCCAGAACCACCATCACGTCTCTCCCGGTGCTTTCGACGACCGGACCTGCTAGTCGTTGCGAGAGATGAAGAGATCGAAGTGAGAGTGTCACGCGGATGAGAAGCTGATGTTGATTGTGATGATGATGATAGCGTGGTCGTGGTTGTGGCTGCAGTTGTAGTTACGGTGGTGGTGGTAGTGTTAGTAACACTGGCTTTACTTTCACCACGATCCCTGCCACGACGCTCCCTCTTATGCGCACCGCTGCTGCGACTAGTTTGCAGCACCTCAACAGCAGGAGCTGGAGGTTCATCTTCTTCCTCCTCTTCATCTTCATCATCGTCCCCATAGTTATTCCTCATGAGCGACTTTAGGCTCTCATCGTCAGAATCCTCTGCAGGGTACCCGTAGCCACCACAAACTACAGACATCGACATCGGCGCGGAGCTGGTGACGCTAGTTGTCGCAGTCTGGCTGTGGCTCATCGCGGCTGCGGCTCTTGCCGCCATGCTATTTGCGTGTGATGTAGCGGCTGCGGTTGTCATTCCGTTCATGAGTCCAGCTTGAGCCAGAGAAGCGAACGATGACCCCATGTTACCTGGAAGGGTGAAGTTACCCAATCCAAGTGGATTGTACAAGAGGCTGGAAGCCGGAAACAGAAAAGGTAGAGCTGAAGCAGCGGAAGCTCCCAGACTGGAGCTGCTTGTTGTTGAAGTTATACCGCCGGAAGAGGACACCACATTTGAGGAAGATCCCTTCTTGCCTCCGCTTCTTTCCCCTCCTCCTGTTCCTCCGCCTCCCGATGAGGTGTCCTTGCCCTTGGAATCTGTAGTCGTCGATGCAGACATTGACGACGAAGTGGTGGTTGGCAGGCCAAGGAAAGAACCAGCCAAGTTTCCAAATAGGGAATTCGTAATAGAGTTGGTCAGACTGAGTCCTGCAAGCCCACCAAAAGGTAGGAACATGGGTGCGCTGGCAGCAGCGGCAGCAGCAGCAGACAAGCTAGAGGAGCTGCCGCCCTTTGTTTGATCAGACATTCCAGGCAATTTAAAACCAGAAAAGCCCAGCATATTCGCATTTGCAAGGGTGGTGAGGGCACTCAGGCCAGGCAACGTGCCGAAGGAAGGTGCCACTGAAGTGGGTACGCTGCGGCCTGAAGAAGGTGACGATAACAGTGAAGTTCCCCTTCTTCTACGGATTCCAGGAGTGGGCACCCTCCTCTTCAGATCTTCGGGAAGATTTCCCTAAAGAAGAATTTAAAAGTGAAACAAGTTGCAAAATACAAGCCAAACATAATATATTACCACATTCTTTCAATTATGTTCCATGAACCAAATCGCTGATGTGACATGATAAGGAAGGTATAGGCAATATATTTACCAGAATCCTGCACAAGTTATATCTGCAAAATGTTCATTCCTTAATAATATTAAAAGTTAATTCCCCATTAAATAAGTTAAGTTCAGATTATTAATGGGGAGAAAAAAATAATAATAATGCAATATATACAAATGTTACAGAAATGAGCAACAAGCCGTGTATGCGAGATTTGCTGCATGCTGGTTGGTTCATTAATTATAATTGAATAGCTAACCTTGTCTTTTACCAGCTGTGCCCATTTTGCATCCACGTCAAACATGGGATTCTGTTTCAACCATTCCGCTAAATGCTTCAATGGTGGCGCTTTGCTTCCCGTAATCTGAAAGTAAAAACAATGATGTCATTGCCGATGCAATACTATGTGACAAATGAATCTACAAAATAATAACCTTTTTGCCCGTTAGTCTGTTTATCACAGAAACATTTTCATTGCCTGTTAAGCTATTAAAATCTAGTTTATCAGGGTCAATTCTCGGCCTTCGCCGTCGCCGTCCATCCACCATATCCAGAGGATCCTAAAATGCAATTACATGTTTATATGCCCATATTCAATCCGAACATTATTATTTATTAATACTCACATGCACTGCAGAAGTGCCTGCGACAGCAGGGTTGAGCCGGCTAACGGCACTCAGGGAATGATCTGCAAGCCACTTCTCCACTTCCCTCCGTTTTGCAGCCTGCTCAAGGAGACGACTACCCGTCATTTGGAAACTGAAATCTTGTTTACTAAACGCTTCGGCAGCAGATGCACTAAATGCATCTACATAACAATAGTATTAAAATTGTAATTAGATGGACCACATACAGTACTCAAAAACAGGGAAGACAAACTTACTCGCAGCAGCCACAGCAGCAGCAGCGGCAGATTCCTTCCTGACATTACTTCTCAAAGATGGCGATGGTGTAGCAGCAGCAGCCAAAGACCCAACAATGTCATCCAGCTTCTTTCGCCTCTTCTTTCGCCCATCATCTTCCTTTTGGTTGAAATTAACACACTTCACTTTACTCAATTGTACACAATAATATACATATATATTATTTCAATAATTGACATGAGAAAAATATCTGACCGCCTTGATGTTCTTCATCTGTTCTTCCAGTTTCAACCTCTTATTTCGCCTGAGTTGCAAGTCAAGCAACAATCCTCCACCTGGAGCAGTTTCACCATGTCCTTGGCCATGACTGTGGCTGGACGCTCCAGGTGCCACATCATGGTTACTGCTGCTTCTGAGAGAGCCACTACGCAAACTACTGGACAGGTCCATGGGAGTCGATGTCAACTCTGGTGGTTTCTCTATTTTCCTACTCAGATCGAGGGTTCCCATTGTGTTGGAAGTCATGCGTGTGGCACTGGGATGCTGGTGTGCTGGTGGTGGGGCCAAACAAGATGACGATCTGAATATGGCAAAAGATGAAAAAGCAAAGCCATTAACATTATAACTAGACATTATAATATGATCAAGGCGGTGTATAAAATCTGTTAGCACTACTATGAAAAATCAGGTCCATTAGACAAATGAATATATAAATATATGTTATTATTATTAGAAATGTAATAAAGTAATTGTAGTCACTCACTGTTCAATCTTGTCAATGATCTCGCTGCTACCTGTTCTTGGGAACTTCAGCCTGAGAGACGTTTGCTGCAAGCTCTGATTCAGCAGAGCACGTAGTTTAGCTGCAAAACAGTTTTCAAAATCAAATACATGTTATCAGATAGCAGCATTTTTATCAGTCACCTCTCTCGGCTTCAATCTCAATTTTCCTTCTCCTTCGGCGCCTGCGCGGAAAAGTGGATATTGGCTCAGCTTGTTCAGCTATCTGTGGAGTCTGACAAATATTGCATACATTTTTAATGATCACTTTCCCCGAGATCTACTCCGGATAGAAAATTCTAGAAAGCACTTACATTATTATGGTCACTTCCATCACGACTGCCTGCGTCTGAAGGATGTGTCGGAGTATTCCAAGGAGTGGTTTCCCTCCAAGGCGTCTGATCAGGGGTAACCTGAGGCGTAGAATCCACATCCAGGGACCCAGGAGTGCCAGACTGTGACAGGGGAGTTAGCGAGAACGCGGGCAAGAAGTGCCTCAAAGCAGGCCACTCTTTCTTCTCGATACAGTGACACACTGCTTCCAGCCTCATTTGCAGGACACGGTCCTTGGGCCAGTTGATGGGATTGTGACATGCCTGTGAAAGCAGCTGTGCAACTGTAGGTTCTGTGCCTTCACCATCCAATCCAAACGCAGGAGGATTCATGTATGCTTCAGCACCAGACATGATCTCCTATTACACAGAAGACATTGATCAGTTTATACTTTTCTTTGTAAAAATACGTTTATTATGAATGCATGTGGTTATCACGCTGTTATTTAATTCACAGGCTTTGCTTTCAAAGACCCCCATAATAGCCAACTTACAGGAACAAGTTCTTTGGTTTTGACATAATCAGTTTTTTCATCAATTGGTCCTTCTTCGGGGACCTCTTCTGGAACCGAGGGCTCCACTTTGTCGATTTTGGGAAGCTCCTTGTCATCTTCGATAATCGTTTCCTTTTTCTCCTTTTTAATTTTTGCTTTCGTTTCTTTAGCCTCCGGTTGCTCGTTTTTTAATGGCAATTCATGCTTGTCTGCCTTTTCTTTTGTTTTGCTCTCAACTTTTACTTCAACTGCTGTTTCAACTTCTGGCTCACAATTAGAATCCGTTTCCGCAGTTTTGGGAGATTTAACAAGTTCAGAAGAAACCTCCTTTGAAATTTCCTTTTCTTCCTTTTCATGCTTCTCAGGCTCTGGTGATTTTACTTTTACTTTCTCAGTTAAAACCTTTTCTTCGTCCTCAACATCTGTATCCACTTTGACAGGTTCAGCTTTCTCGTGGTCCACGTCAACTTTTTCTTCAGATTTTATATCGTATTTCTCATTCACGAACGTTTCTAATTTGTCCGGTTTTTCTTCCGTTTCTTCAGGTACAGGCGAGCATGGTTTTTCTTCATCTTCTGCAACTACTTCAGATTTTGCATCCACCTAACAGTGACGTAACAAGGGCATTACTAAAACTCGGAAAGCACTAGTGCAACAACGAAATAGCAGTAGACACAGTAATAAGTATGGCTCATGAGTATATCTCAATGTTTAAATTATAATTTTATATGAAACTAGTGTTTATTTATGAAACTGAGCTTTTCAAACATGCGCACAACAGGATTAACAAATTTTAACAGCAAATATACTAGTAAAAAATAATTGTTGTTTTTACAACTTGAAAACTATTCAGGATTTAAAAATGTTTATCATTATCAGTTTACATGCCAATAGTAACAACTTACATGATTTAACAATGGCTTGTTATCTTCAATATCCGATGCTACGTCTTCCTTCTCCTGTTTCTCGTCTTTTGCAACTGCACCGCCAGCAATGTCTTCCTCTACTGCATCAGATTCGACTTTCACTGCAGCGACAGCTTCAACTTTTTCCACTGAAATACAGAATACAGTCATAAAATGCTAATAACGAGATTCATACGTTACACCACATACTATGAGCAGGGGACGTTGGCCTACTGCTCTGCAACACTCCACTTGTATCTTTGCTTTGCATAATTTGCCTGAGAATCTCATGAAAGCATAAATCCATATCATGCAATATGTGGTAATCAGTACGGCTGAGCCCATGTCTATATAATCAAAATATGACATCAGTTATGAATATGCAATTTAAAATGCTTGTATTAACTAATAAATTTACTTGGCAGCTCCAATGAGCAGATCACGGTCATGTTTGCCAGGAATCCACCATTCAGGAAGATCCATCGAAGGTTTGCATAATTTGAGCCTTTCATCAAGCTCACTATGCACAAGAATTTCCTCACGGATCTTAGACAGCAAATCGATGCGTTCCATGCATCTGCGAGCTCGCTCTTCTGTGATGGGGTCAACAAGCATTGGGAGGCGATCTGCAACCCAACTCGAATTTAGCCACTTCAATTATCTTAAGCACAATTAGAAAATTATCAACATCATAGGTCTGTACGAGCATGCAACCAAAAGCATGCCAGGCAAATAAAGTAATATACCGAGTGCAAGAATTTCACAATAGTACAAGTGACAAGACAAGACGCCAGAAAATTAAGAAAACAACTACAAATTTCACCTTGAGAGCACAAGGGAAAGCACGGTCTCCCTTCCGAAGTGAGAATAACTGATACAGAAAGAAAGATCATGATAAATATGAACAAAATGAGCAAAGATAACAGCATCTACGTAACCAAAATTAAGTGCGCTTTATTTTTCTTCTAACTGCAAGACTGGCTACGCTGACACCAAAAATCATAACATTTTGTTGAAGATAAAATGCTATTCAGCACAAAAAGACAATTCATAGTGAAACACAAAAGCATAAGCTGTGAAACCAGTCACTTTTTCCAGAAGATTTATTCATTAGGCCATGAAATATCAGGGAGTTTCATGTTCAGCAAACATTTTTACATAGGGAAATTGAGCAATTTCAGAGTTTGTTTACAATTGCAATGTTCACATTTCCGGATTTATGCGTTTAAGAAAAATTTAAGATGTTATACAAGCCAGGTGGGGTCAAAATTCCCCGATATTTCACATCAGGTTGGACTGGACAGCTTACAATATAGCAATATTTTAGTGCAAATTTTGAACAACTTTCCACTGACAGCATTTTGAGAGAATTAAAATAATTATTGCTTTTTACTGTGAATCAACTGCAGGGAATAGGGTGCAATTATTCACATTTTAAATTGTCACCTTCCAATCATTTCAATAAGTAAAATTCCTTTACATTCACAAATGTATGGTTTATTTGCTAGCAGCTATGGAAGTTCAACTGGCTTCTGGTTCAGAGCACTAATCTTTCAATATTCAATACTCTACTACAATTTATCATGAAGTTTACACTGCCCGGCAAAATAAAGTATTTTAAATGTTGAGGTAATGAGGTAAATAGTAGTGCAGTATGAAGTGACAGAAAGTGTGCATTGGTAATGGATATAAAAAGGTGGCACTAAAAACAGATGGTCAATTTCAGGCTGATGCAATTTTTGGACAGCTGAATATTTACAAGCCATTACCTTCATCGTCAGTGAGTTTCTTCCCACACACTTTCTTGCACATGGCATAAAAAGCTTTGTAGTACTCTGTAATAGTTTCATCTTGTTTCCTATCAAGCCTCGCAAGGTTTCTAAAGCGAGACCAATCGTATCTATCTTCAGAGCGACGGTATTCCACGCCAAATGTAGACACGACACGGTAGAAATCGGCTTCTTCACGGCGTGACCATTTCCTAACACAAATATCATGAAAGAACAAGCAATGAATGTAGCTACGTCTATCCTCAATGATCAGGCACATGGCAGTCGCCACAGCGCTAAAGTAAACCTGAACAATATTTACCCTTGATGCAACTCTCGCTTTTTAAATTCCCTTTCGCGAATTGCAGCTTCAAACCTTTCCCTACGTTCAATTCTCTGCAAATTTTGAAAATGCTGCTATTTATAAACCAGAAAATTGTGTAAGTTACACACTTGTCCTTCGCGAAAAATGTCCACAATTCCTCTCTATCGTCAAATGATACCTTTGCGTTTTGAGCTTGCTTCATTTCCTGCTTTTTGTGATTCCTTTGATAACAAGTAATAATCCTTCTCAAGCGCGTGTTTAGGTCCGACACAGATGGGAATGGCAACTTCCCCAAATCACCTACAAATTAAAGAAGTTTTCAGTTTTGTTCTAATGAGATACAGACGTAGACAAGGTACTTGCCAGGATCTATCTGTACCCTTACAGGCCTCTTCTCTGGGCACGGACTTGGCACAGGTGACAGAGGTTCATCTTCCTGTAAAAAAAATTCCATCCATAAATATTCAAAGCATGCTAAGTGTTAGTTTCCCTGTAGCATAATAACCAATGATATGTAACATGATTTGGGAATTACATTTTACATCATATTGCATAGAAATTATTTGAACTAAATTAAAGCACCGTGTTTACGACAATTCACCTCATTATCATCTTTGTCCAATAGTTTTCCTCCCCTCTCATCGAGATCATCGTCATTTCTAAAAATGAAAATAAAAATTAAGTTGCAGAAAAAAACAACAAACATTGCATCACCGAAAATGTCTACATACACGTCGGTGTCATTTATTTCTGACAAAAGGTCTGCACCAGCAGGCGGTCCGCATTTAATCAAAAATCCAAGTGTAGGATCAATCCTCATGACATTATACCTTTCATAACCTAAATGAACACAAATTATAGTAAAACTTTGATGGGAGAGAAAGCCACTATGCACTACTGACCATGTTTATAAACACCAACAAGGAGAGACTTGTCTGATTCCTCATCCCACCAATCCGTCGGTGGTTCTCCATCAATCCATGGAGGCATGATTGCCAATTCACTGCAAGTTGCATAACAAAAGCTCAATTAGCCTCAAAAACAATGAATTTCCCTATGCAATTGGCATTCACAACAATCAAGTAAGCATAAGGTTCTTGCCTCGTATGAATTCCAGCAGCAACCAATGGTGCCATTTCACCAATAATTTCTTCTTTCAGGTAATACAGTAATCTGACGCGCAGTAATACTCTGAAAAACAGAATTGCACTGGTTAAAATATTGCCGGTTAAACACAGCATTACTACAAATAAATATCCAAATAAAGTCAGAGAATTGAGAAATGGTTTTAACTCATCGATGACCACATGCCAACTCAGTATTAGCATGACACTATTTCATCACACAAAGGATTTAAGCCACCCGAAATCAAACTTGTGCAACATCAACTTACTTATTAGCATGCCTCTGTAGATGTCTTTTGTAACCTTCATCAGTGAGTAGATTGTCTGGATCGTGTTGAGGGTCTTTCGCCCATCCAGTAAGTTCATTCGCACTGGGAATCATTTTGCTGTCCTTCTTAAGCTTCTTACTCTTACGTCCCCTAGGAACAGGTGCGGATAACCCTACCACACATATAACCGTAGATCAAACCACAATTACCATCTCTGAATTGTGCTGCGAGTATGACCCAAACATGTCCTGCAAAACTCTTTAGCATAGTTACCGGTATGGTTTTTATGGATTTTTGTTTGTCCGTCTTCCGTTGGGGAAATAAGATCCCAGATAAAAGATTTGATCTTATCATCACCTCTATAATACTTCAGACAATATAATAACTGAAAGCAGCAAGAAAACGACTCTTTTAGTTGCACGATTCCTAGTGTACAGCACGTAATAGCATATACAGTACATACAATAGCTCTGGATATTGTTTGCACTTCAGGTTCTCCCATTTTCACTTTAAACTTGATGTTATTCAGACATTCCGACCACCTACCCCATCTGAAAATGAAGAATATAACTATACTCAAACATTTGCGTATACCATTATTAGACAGTAATAAATATCAGGACATCAGTTCTCCAAGGTGAAGAAAATGTAAAATGATTTTCATCAAAAACTTATGTCAATCTCAATCATCCCAATCCTTTAATTTACGAACAGTATAGACAGCAAGCAAATACATACCCAAATATAAGTAGACCTTTCTCAACCTTAAAGCACTCCGATCTTCCCCACATTCCTCGAAACCTCTCTTCCAAGAACTCGTCATCGCGATCTTCTCGTCGGCGCTTTCTTCGACCGCCTCTTCTACCTGTAATGGAACACACACCGTGAGTGACTGATGCAGCTAGATTTATGCCCAATTCAGAAGAACTGACAAGCATAACGGGAAAGAGAACCAAAACTATCTTCATATGTACCACCAGTTTATTTTGAAACCATCAGTCAGAATGGGTAATGGATAAATTGTTGTCAGTGCATACGCTCAATATCATTTTAAAAACATCATCTGATTTCAGAATAACAGATTCATTCCCCTATTGCAACTAACCAGATGGTATGTATGCCTTTTATCACAAAAATACAGCTTACCTAAAAGTGCTCTCCCACTTCCAATACTTTCATCATCACTGGATTCCAGATCTGTTAACTCCAAAACTTGATCTTCATTTCCAAACCTCCTTGTTTGTGTTCTCCTTCGCGGTTGATGCATTATTAACTCATTCTAGGAAGGAAAATATATCAGCAACTAAACAGTACAAACAATTTATGAAAATCTGAATGTACCTTTTCACCGATTGCTTCCACATCAAGCTCAGCTCGCTTTGCCCATTTCTGCCAGAATTCCGGATCATCCACATCAATGTCACTTCTGTTGCCAGAAGCAGAAAAGCTGGCCTTGGCGAATGATGACCCTTTCACACCAGATTCCAGCTGAATGACAGTTGTTCTCCTCTGCAAGATCTGGTCAATGTCCTCTTCGCAAAATTGATCAGCAGCACTGTCATCTTCCATAATAGCACCATATGCGCCCTTTTTCAGAAGATCTTCTATCTCCTTCTTGGACAACTGCTGCTGCTGCAAGGGTAGAAAATATTTTATGTTGCATTACAATAATACAAATTGGCTAAAAATGTTAGGCTCTCAAAACCATCAGATAAAATGGGTAATGGATAAAATTGTTATCAATGCAAATTGCTCAACATCATACTACAAACCATCATTTGGCATTATAAGTATAACAAGGTACTGCATGTAAAATACACAAGGAAACCGAAGTCCTCAATGTACCTTACACACAGTCCAAAATTAAAATACTGTAAGTTGACATACCGGCACTCCATCCTTTCCACCAGAGTTCATAGACTGAAGCACAGCTTTGTCTAGCCCCAATTTGAGGCTAGCTTTGTCGAACATTTCCCTTTCATACGTATTTCGGCAGATCAGCCTGTAAACTTTAACTGCCTTCTGCTGTCCAATTCTGTGACACCTAGCTTGTGCCTGAAAAAGTTATCAAAGTTTTTGCACCATTGCTAGCTAAAACATAAGACCATTAAATGGCTAACTGATTAAAATATGCACCAACTTGCAAATCGTTCTGTGGGTTCCAATCAGAATCAAATATGATGACAGTATCAGCTGCAGTTAAATTGATTCCAAGACCACCAGCACGAGTGCACAGAAGAAACACAAACCGGTCAGAGTCTGAAGAATCAAACAAAATAACATTGAATGATGTATTGCAACTATAAATGAACTTCTGATGAATTTACGTACCTGGCTTGCAGAACCTGTCAATAGCAGCCTGTCGCATATTCCCTCTAACTCGGCCATCAATTCTCTCATAAGGGTACCTGAAAACGTATGATAAAACATTAACACCTATTTGTTATAATTATCCTCACTGATCGTACCACAGAACTGATAAAAAAATATAGAGTATCGTAGGATTTTCAAATGAGGTTTTAAGCTGTTAAAACTTTATACTGCCCTAAATTATGGTTTAAAAAATTTTCTTACCAGTCCTAAACTTTCGTTTTAACCTTTCAAGATATTTTTACTTCATATGTACCACCAGGTTATTTTGAAACCATCAGTCAGAATGGGTAATGGATAAATTGTTATCAGTGCACACGCTCAATTGTCATTTTAAAAACATCATTTGGTTTCATACTAACAGATTCATCCCAGTTTTAAAAATTGATCATATGCAGATGAACGCTTTCAACTAACTTCTTTATAGTCCCACACAGTTGACACAGTTCTAAGCCAAAAAGTAAACTTAGTTTACAAATTACCTGCGATGTATCAAGTAATCTTCCAGGATATCAAGGCAGCGAACCATCTGTGAGAAGACCAGAACCCTGTGACCGCTTTCTTTCAGACGAGGCAATAACTTGTCAATGAGAACAAGTTTGCCTGCAGATTGTATCATCGCCAACAAATATGCTTCGTCGTTCTCCCCACGAGAGCACCTGTATTCGGTGAGAATCTGCTCCTCAGCACCTTAATATTACAGACAGCAAATTAAAGAACGGCCACGACAATGGTAATTCAGAATTTCTCATTATAACAATGTTCAGCAGCAATGTTTCAGCAAAAACTTATTCAGAACGTTTACTTTATTAGGAAAACATCATTTAGACTTGTATATAAAACAACAAATTGAAGAAGATTTACCGTTTATGAGATAGGGGTGAATGCAGCACTTTCTTAGCTCCATCATGGTGTTCATGAGATTTGGAACATTTGCTGTGTTTGTTCCTTTGGCAAGGAAAGAAAAATTTCTTTCCAAGATAGCACGATAGTATTTCTTTTGAATATTCGTCAGTTCAACCTTCAATGCAATTTCATATAAATAATCTTGCACAAATATTTAATGCATATAAAAACAAATTACCTCAATAATGGTTTCCTCCTTTGGTGCTAAACTTTTCTCGACATCTTCTTTCAAACGTCTAAGCATCATTGGCTTAAGTAGCTAACAAGTTTCACAGAAGAATTATAATCTGCACAGCATTTATTTAGACATGTGTTTAGCAACTTCAAATATACCTGTTGTAACTTTTGAACCTGAGATTCACTTTTGAGATCCCCAAACTCGCGAAGAAATTCTTCCGAAGAAGGAAACTGCACAGGCTCCAAGAAATTGAGCAAACTGAACAATTCTTCTACGTTATTTTGCAGTGGAGTCCCTGATAACAGCACTCGGTGTTCCTGCATTTCATCACCCAGTTATTATTTCAGTCAAAACTAACATTTCAAAAGTAGCCAAAATGCATACCATATTCATCAGACGAAGTCCCTCCAGGAGCTTGCAGTTTTTATTTTTTAGCCTATGTGCTTCATCAATGATACAACAGCGCCATGTGACTTCCCTCAGTTCCATACAATCGCTTATAATAATCTCGAATGTTGTAATCATCACATTAAACTTGTAAACGTTGTCAATCCTTCTCCCCTAATAAACAGATACGACACAATATGTAATACCATCACGAAACTTGCATTTCATTTAGTTTCCAATAAAACTCTTGATCAGTATGCTATTTTAATCAGGATATCAGACGTTTACTTTTGAACATCATTTCAAGAGCTTGGACATATGCAAATAGATCCGCCCTTTAAAATAGTCTCCTTGGTACATTAAATGCTATGTCACTATGTGTATTTTGCATAAATTGATCAACTTACATTTTCATCCTTGAAAAACATCTCGTACTCCATAATCATATTTCTGCTTGCCGAACTGAAAATAGATACAAACATTGCAGACAATGTGGCAACAATAAAACCGTTATCTTAGCCAGGTAAGAAATTACCTCCCATGGTAAACTATCACATTTAAGTCACTCCAACTTTCAAATTCTCTCTGCCAATTGGTGATAGTAGAAAGAGGAGCTATGACTAGAAACGGCCCCCTGATTCCATATTCCTCCACTTCACAGAGGAACGTTATTGACTGGATAGTTTTACCCAAACCCATTTCATCAGCAAGAATACAATTATTACTGTAAAATAAAACTCAATCAGACTCCACGTATCATCAACGATACAACAAGCATGTCTAGTAACTCGGAAACTTACTCATTGTACCAGCTGAAAGTCAACCAATTGAGACCTTCTAATTGGTACTCCCGCAGTACATTTCCTTCCTTGTAAGTTCTCGACTCGTCAAGTTTTTTCCAGTCTGAAGCTTTTGGTCTCTTTTTCATCTGCAAGACAGTACATCATTTCACAATTGTTACTGCAATATAGAAAATACTGACAAGATTAACGATTAAAGAAACCGACCTTTAGCAATTCTTTCGCAGGAGGAACTCTGAACTTCAGGAACTGTTCAATTTTGTCCTTGTCGACATCTTCCTCAAGCTCCCATGTAGAATCCTCGTATGACAGGCCACACCATTTTATCAAATAATGTTTTGTCACCTCCTTAGTTTCTGGATCAGTAGTCTCGGACATGTCAAGAACTCTGTCTGCTTCAATGTACTCTGGGTTAAATGCCTCTTCCTCCAACTTGAAATTGAAAGAGTTACAGAATTCCAATAAACATGCCAAATGTTAAAACCACTACACTTTCAACACAATACTTACAAATTCAAAGAAATTGCTAGTTTGGGCTTTTCTTTGCTTGTAACGTTTTATTTTCATTATTATCCTCTTGTCTCCTTTCTCCAAATCTTCTTGCGTTTTCCATTCGCAATGCAGGTACGAGCTAAGATCACACAAACAAATCACATCAAATATATTGTACCATAACAGAATCCATACAAGCAAAAAATAATAAACTTACAAATTTTTGTACTTTACATAGAACTCTTCCACCTCAATAGGTTCCCCATCTTCACCCTGCAAGACGACACAACAATATTTAAACGAGCCAGTCATTTTAACATACAACTATTTCAAATCATACCGGTTTTGTTGTTGTTCGTGTGGACAGCAATTTTTCAACAACCATTGCATCTTCCTCATTAGGGTTCTCCTTTCAAAACATAAAATCTCACTAAACAATATATTTACGAATGCCGTGATTACGAATATAGCAAAAATTTGTGTAATGATCTCAACAATTCTGCTTCGCTGGGTGCAAATGATATAAGAAAACATGGATTCACTGCAAGAACACTATCACACAGTGATCATAACAAGATACATTGCGAGACTCATAGACTTCTAGTCGTAATCCCACATTTCCTTTGGTACTAAAATAATATTTCATTGGTATACTCACAATGAAAAACTGTACTGGTTTTGAGAAGTTGCCCGTTTCCTCTTTGGGTGGCGGAGGCGGTTTCTCAACTGTCACATCTACCAGGCTATCATCATCGGTGAGTGTGATGTCAATATCATCAGTGTACTTCTTCCTCTTTGTGTTTCTTGCGGATCGTCGCTTCTTGAACAGAGCCGAAAACAATCAAGAAAACTGTGGAAAAAGCTAGACAACGGTTCATGAAATGGTCATTGAAAGCAATTACTTGAACGGAACCAGCCTCATCGCCTTTAGGTGAAGGTGGCGGAGTTGCCTCCATATCAGAAGCATCACTCGATCCAGTTCTTTTCCGCTTTTTCTTCATGAAATTCAGCACCAATCTACACCATTAAAAAAATTCGTATGTCAGCCAGGAACCAAAATACACAGTTCTATTCGTACGTATATAATATTCTGCAAACATCTTCAATAACAACTCACACATAAGAGAAACAACACCATACCGCAATGCACAATCTGTAAACAGGGCTGCCAGTTTAATTTACACAAATTTTACAATGCGTCCGTACATTCTTTCATCCTATATAACAAGTTTGTTGTTATTGTACACGCTAACTCGGTTAAAAATACTTCAACTTGCACAATCCTGCATTTTTTATAATTTGTGTTTTATTTCCATTACATATTCTAAACTTAACTAACAATTTTCTTTACTTTTTCCAACTAGTTGCAGCCCTGGTATAAATAACCTGACATTCCTAAGCGTAGTTAAAACCATTTATTCAAATCTAAAGATGAATATTAATTTCCAAAATATAATTTTTTTTTAAAACTTGTCTTGGCATTTTTGTTTAAAAATTCACATTCTACAACCAGTTTTTGGGTGTTCGTGTTCAACCGCCCTCACAGTTCAGGTTAAGTTTTCCTTTTGGATATCTTTGATATACCAGTACTTTCCTGGAAACTTCTCTGATTTTTTACCCTTACTTATCAAAGCGGAAGCGATTTTAACATTTTTTGCCCTCAATCCTCTTGCTTGTTTGTTACAGAGTTCCTATTTATTTTCCATTTTCCCAACAATTAACTAGTAAGAAATGAACAACAAAAACTAAAGAAACTCTTGGAGAATAATAATTAATTGCTGAACAAGTAATGTAGAAGAAACCGGTTACATTTCCAAACCCAATAATTTCAGAGCCAGCGTTTCACCACATGCAGGCAAACCAATTTTACAAAATAAAAAAATATTCCTAAACAGCATCTAAGGATTAAACGGTACGAGTAATAACATACATACGTCGTAGATCTATGTGAATTACATGATAATATAATTTCTTCAGTGCCGAAAAAATTTCCCAAACTTTTACGAAAACTAGAAAGGTAGTTATAGCAATTTTAAACATCAAGTAGTTGATACCCAGAAAACAGTACATGATCAGTTGTTTAGAATATGGAGCCGATTTCTAAAAATTCGTCATATCTTACGTTTCAGCGGAGTTCCCAGCATTTTCGGTTATAACGCGTCGACTTAGCGGACGCGACAACCTTTGTGAATAATAGCACAAGCAAAAGGAAAATGGATGTTACAACATCTATCAAACGCACACATACATACACACGTACACGCACATTCGCTGGTTCCATATTATTTATCATAATGAAAATTTCATCTCATTTTGAAAACGCCACATTGTAGTCAGTCAGTCATTGGTAAACCACATTTATATAATCATCCTTTCACACGTTGAGAAATAATTTACCAATATCCACATATGCAAATTGGTGCTGCACAAGATATTTGCATCTCTGAAAGCTTAAAACGCTAATCGATAATAAAAATAATGAACAGGCACAAAATAGTGCCATCATCGACCCAGTTATTTATGACCCTCGTACCCTCAACACTGCGCATAAAATAATCAATCGATACATCGAATCGGATTATGCTCAACTCTATCACACGCATGCAACAAATGTTTTCAGGATAGGAGACCATAAAAAATATACCATATATAATTTTGCTTCTTCAGGAATTGTACTAAAATCTGTTATTTCTGCATGTGATTTTTTTTGCGCTGATCAGGAGCCATAATGAATGGAATTTTTTCTCATTACATCTCGAAATGAATTCACACAGACCGAAAGGTCAGATGACCACCAAAATAACCACTTCAATAATTATTCATACTCCATGCACGAGGAATTCCTGCATAATTTAAGGTCAACACTGACAAAATTATGATATTTTTTATGCATGCACAATACTAAATCAATTCAGCATTGATTTTTCTTGCACCTTTATCAACTTAGCTCAGCTATAAATCATAACTAATTTTCCTAATATCCTACCTAAACTCACTGTGAAGGGACTCTCCTTGCTTTGTTTACTAAGTACTGTACAATTTTCCAATTTGATTTTTCTTTTGAATTAGTCTTCCCAATCCTGCTAAGCTTCCAGCAGAGGGGCCATATTTAATCATTTGAAAATTCAGGCTGATGAGAATGTGGCGCTTGCAAAATGTATAAGCCATGACAGCTGCCCTTTTATCACACTATTCCTGATCTGTGAGGCCAGAAGTGGAAAGGGATCAGAAGGGAAAACCGAAAAATAGAAGGGGAAATAGAAAAAGTATAGTATACGTCGGTAACAAAAAATGTCGAGTCCAACTGACATTTGTTGTTGATTGGGCAGGGAACATTGAAAATCCAATGCACCAGGTGTTGAACGCAATCACACTGAACAATAATAACGATCACAAACCACCACCTGTAACTTCCATTATGCCTTAATATTTTGCGGACTCCGTTTATAACAAAACAAAGGTGATAATGCAAGGCAAATAAAAGTAAACAATATGCATGCAGGTGAACAAGTTTGGATTGAACACCTTGGAACATATTTCCCTATTATTGCCCTGAAGTGAAAGGAAGAAAGAATACACATGGAATAGAAGTAACAGTATCAGTTTTTCTGATAAAAAGAGAACTAGCTAAATATCATAAATCCGCATGACTGCTGTAAGGAATAGGAAATGGAAAAACTGATGGACAGTTGATGACAGCCATCAGAATTCAAGGAACTCAGGTATATATAATCACAAATCTACGTCTGTGATTCAAAATTTTTCAATAAAGCATGCAAAATGCACAGGACATTTTTCACCTGCTCCAAGTCTATCTCTTAACAAGTTTTACTGCAAAGGCAAGTGCCCAGTATTATTTCAATATTACTAAGACGTCACTTACTTTTTAGGTTTTTTCTTTGACGATTTCGACGTCTTGGCCTTCTCATCCTCAGTCTTCGTCTCCGAGCCTTTGTCAGCATCATCTCCTTCCTTCACCTCATCAGTCCCGGCACCAGCACTTCCTTCCACCTTCTCTTTATCTTTGTTCTTGGAAGACGAAGATTTTGCTTTCTTCTCCTTGGGCTTTTTCGGTTTTGGCTCTTTCGGCTGTTTAGGTTCCTTAGGTGGTTTAGGTTCCTTCGGTGGCTTTGGCTCTTTAGGAGCTTTTGGCTTTTTAGGCTCTTTTGGGGTCTTCGGTTCCTTGGGCGTTTTGGGTTGCTTCGGAGTCTTAGGTATTGATGGGTCCTTTTTCTTGCTGCTCTTCTTTGGTTTCTTTGGCTTGACTGGGGTCGCGGATGGTACGAGTGAACCATCCGAAGGATCAATTTGCTGTTCGTCGCACAGACCCACTCCAGGAACAGAAGCAGCAGGCATGTCTCCCATCTCCAACACCTAGTAATAAACTAGTTATTAAAGCTCTACACAAAGACACTCGTACATATGGATCATGGCAATAGGCCGGATCAACGCAATCTATCATTACAATACTATTTCACGCAACCGGTAACCTCCATGCAAACAACTGGATGTGCTGTTCACATCGGTTTTCACAATCATTCCCGAGCTGTAACAATAACCTCAGCATGGTCACCATCCACATTAAATGGTTAAACAGGTAATAATTGGTAAATTCATGGCAATAACATGCAACATTCAAAATGACCTGCATCGTCACAAATGCTCATCCATTGCTGCATGTATTACACGTATTAAACATCCGGGGAACGAGACACATGAATCCTTATTGAATACAAGAACCACCGGAAAACCGATTTCGACCCAATCTTAGCATAACCAGCAACAAAATAATAATGAACCAACAGCCAATAGACAGACAACACATGACATACCATTGAAAATGTACAAAAATATTTTGCAGCCACAATTGACAAATTAAAAATGATGGAAGCAAAAAAAGGAAGGGAGGGGGAGTAAGAAACCAAAATTATTTTTGTTTAAGTAAGAAAGGGAATGGACAGTTTCCAGCTCGCAACAAACTCACTCTCGGGATATCGGTATTTCCGGCAGCATGTGCTTTCGCCACGGCCTCCATTACAATAAGATTTGCCTTTTCTTGTTGTTGTTTTTTGGGTTTGCGAATGCGAGGTTTCTTGGGCTTCACCACAGGGACAGGGACAGCCAGTGGAAGAAACTCCTCCTCATCCAGCTTCGCTTCCTCTCTGATGGCGGCCATCAGGCTGCTGCTCGTGTTTGTTTCCCCTCTGGTGTCCACAGCCAGCAGCTCTTGGATGGTTGGTGGGGATGGCACAGAAGGCTCCTCAAGATTTGGGCCCTCACCCTCGCCCATCATCTACCCAGAACCAATACGATCCTCGAAACCCGCCAAACGCCATTCATCCCAACCACCAGTATACAACTACAGCTTTCAGGTCACCCAAATCCGTTCTGCACTTGCTTCTCAAATGCTCTCCAATAAAAGATGGCGCACAATCAATAAATGTCAGCTAAAAAGATGAATATTACGCGACTAACGATTTTCCATCTATTTCTGAATGTTTGCCAAGCTAGGTGAAAATTTCGTGTTTTTTTTTTGGTTCATTCTCCATGACGAAACCAAAATCACTTTACAGTGCACTTCCTTATAAGACACAAAGCCTTGGAATTCTAATAGTATATTTTTAATCGTTGTATCAGCTCATTTGGTGCATAATTTATTATCTAAATATAGTTTGGTTTTCTGTTTCAAACAATTTCACAGAAGTTAAGTGCAACAGTACTTGGGCAACCTGTGCAACTCTCAATGTCAAGAACACAAAAACTACACTGCACACAAAGACCAAAACACTAACACGTAGTAAAAACCTTGCTTATTTGTTTTTCCTACCTGATGTTGTGACGAAGATGAAGCTCCATCTAACAGCGCTACCCTTAGATCCACATCACTCGCATCATAATGGTGTCCATGATCGACCATAGATGGCGACATCATAGACGCATCCTGAACATGATGGTGATGCCTATGTTGCATACTCCCTGGTGACATTCCCCCATGACCATCTAACGATTGCAAGTGCGATTCCTCATGCAACGGCATCAGAGGACCTGGCTCGTCGGTGTCTTCCAAGTCCATCAGCAGCCCACCTGGAGGATAGCTCAGTGACGATGTTGCGTCATGGGGCCCCATAATGTCTGGAGCCATGTCAGCATACGTGGGATCATAATCGTCTGCAACTTGCTGCGGAGGAGGAGGTGGGGCAGGTAACGGTTGCTGTTGTGGCTGCGGTGGTTGTGACAAATGATGAGAGATCACTGGCTGCTGTTGCGGTGAGAGGAGCTGCGTCTGCATCTGCGGAGACATCACAGATGAGGCTGACATAGGAGACAGTTGTTGAGGCTGTGGAGGCGGCGGAGGAAGTGGACCAGGAACCGTGGACAGATGCTGCGAGTGCGGAGGAAGTTTCACTTGGGATACTGCCACTGCTACTGGTTGTTGTGCTGGTGGAGCTACGGGCTGCATTTGTGATGATTGTGGTGGTGGTGGTGGCGGTTGTTGTTGCTGTTGCTGCTGTTGTTGCTGCTGCTGCTGTTGTTGTTGTTGCTGCTGCTGCTGCGGATGTCCAGGAGGTTGCAAGTGTTGACCTCCCAAGGCATGTTGGCTCATAATCGGTCCAGTCTTTATCGAGGAAGGTGACATCTGAGATGGTTGTGACTGTTGAAGCATGTGTATTTTTTCCTGAATTTCCATTATCTGAAAACATCCCAATGACGTTTAATATGGAGCTACTTATTTTATAAAGACAAGATTTTTGAACAGCATGACTGCAAAATATAAATACCTAATATGTACAAACAACATCATATGTACCAACCTATCACAAAACCGCCAAGTATACGTTTGAAGAATGCAAGTTTACTTGACACTAACATGCAAGGAAATTTGAATTTTTGAACGAAAATAGTGGATCTCAATAAAGAAAATTAACCATCTATGTGTTGCACTACTGTTAACAGATGGACCTTCATACCGTGAGTCAGCGCACTCATGGGTGTAAAAAAATGCAGTGAAATCAAGGAAGGACCTTTTAATTAAGATATTAACCATTTTCCAATAACGCATCACAAATCGATGCCACAAACTAATTGTCAATTGCATTTTCATCGAAGAATTATAAATAAAATAAGAAAACTGCACGGCTCGGATCCACAAAAACTCTGATACATTGCAAAAGTTCTTATCTTACATGTGTCTATCCATACAAAAAACATGAATCAAGTCTGAGATGGTGTGGAGAACTCTTTGGTTAAGTCGACATAAAATGACCCATATATGACTATAAACTCAGACTGCTCAAATTCGTTCAGTTTATCAGTGTTCAGTGTGACAGGTTTTACTGTATAGCTTGATAAGTCAAAAATAATTTAAGGATTTTATAGAAAATGCAGTTTTTTTTATGGATTGGTTACGACAACCCGTGTATCTTGCACAAAAAAAGAGGGTCCAATAATTTACTTCAAAACGCATCCACCGTTATCAATCAATTTGGAAACCTATGGGACGGGATATGCAATTTTATGAAGATCAATTAGCAATTTAATATGAAAACATATATCTAAACTCGATAATGAGTTAGTCAGAAAGAAGCAACCACAACATTTACGTTTCAACGACATGTACATACCTTCTGTCGGGTCGAAGAGCTTTGAGGCATGGAGTACAATTGTTGCAGCTGTTGCTGAAGTTGGTGCACCTCGTAAGGGGAATGTGGTCCTGACCCCGAACCCGGACTTGCCTGTTGCTGTTGCACGGGCTGCTGCGACACAGGTTGCTGCTGCTGCTGCTGCGAGGGACTATGCCCTTGCGTCTGAGGCCCAGACCCACCCATACCAATGTTTACCATGGCCTTAGGACTCGGCAAATTTACACTGGGCGAGTTGACCGAGCCTTGGGCTTGAGGTCCCGGACTGCGACACATTGTCACGGCAGTCCTTTGGTCAACAGTTGGTGCGTTTCCTGAATTAACATAAGGCGAAGTTGCAGTGGTAGTCGTTGTCGAGTGTTGATGGTACGGCTGATGGTACTGGGCGGACTGCACTGGAACGGGGCTACTCCGATTACCCAGATGCGGGATCACCATCTGCTCCAGCTGTTGCAAGCTAGACTGGCTCAAGTTGGGACTGGGTGCCCGGTAGGCACTCGTAGCCTGTTGCGCTGCGGTCAAAGGCGCCAGAGTGTGCCTGTCCGGTGTGTGTGACTGCTGCGGCATAGGAGAACCAACCATCGTGCTCAAGGGAGGGGTTGGTGTAGGTCTACGAGGAGACATGTTCACCTGGGAGAGGTAGGATGTTGTCGGCCTGTACTGCGGGCTCCCATTGGGCACTTGTGCCCCCTGTCCGGGATAGTGCTGCATTGCGGCTGCCACGGGGTCTACTGGTATTCCTCCACCCATTCCATACGCAGAGTTGCCTACCATACCATTAGGTCCACATGTTGGTCCATAATGCCCCATTTTAGCCTGCACTGCTTGCTGAGACTGCTGCTGCTGTTGTTGCTGTTGTTGTTGCTGCTGCTGCTGAGTGAGATAACTAGGGTAAACATGCCTCGCTTGATGTCCCGAAGGTGACCTTACAACAGCCTCTGCAGTCCGGTAAGCTTCCATTGCAGGCGTGAGGGCCGAATAAGCTCCCATTTCGGTTGGCCTCTGCGGAGGAGCCAGATGGGCCATGGAATCCGCATGATCGTAGTGAGTGGCCATCCTCGTTGCACCCATGCCCATCGGACCAGCACCTCCACCTCCTGCTGAAGCCACCACAGGATATGAGTATTCCCTATTTCCCATGTATGGATTCTGCTGCTGCAGCGGATCGTCGGGGTAACCATATCCCTGCGTTGCCCACCCCATTAAACCTTGATTCATTTGCATAGTCTGCTGTAGCCCTTGCTGCTGCTGCTGGCTCTGAGGTTGTTGCGCCACGCTAGCCTGTGGCTTGCTATTATGCATAGGATACATGGGACCTGCCCGGCCCACATGTTGGCTCGGATCGACGCTGTGGTGCACAGGACGGTATTGCTGCTGCTGCTGCGGCATCATCGGGTTCATCAGCCGTTGTTGCTGCTGCTGGCTGTGCAGGTGTCCTTGCATGGCTGGCACTCCCGCCCTCACACCGCCACCCATGTGGTGCAAACGGGAACCATAGTCGAAGTCTCCGTAACCCTGCGGCACAGCCATCTTGGGAGCCATTCCAGGCAACGGGTGCATCTGCATGCCAGGGCCACCTCGAGCAACCTGATCGTACACACCCATTGCCGGCTGTTGCGACGATGATGCTTGTTGCTGCTGCTGGCCGAGGATCATCAGGCCTCCACCAGGCCCTCCAGGGTCGCCGGCTCCACCGCCACTGGAGCCCAGCATACTCTGGTGCCCATGTGGCGCAGGGTAGCCGTCCAGAGTGCCGAGACCGTCCATCAAGCCGCTACTTTCGTAGAGGCTGTAAGGGTCGGCCATTGCGACTGGATCTTGGCTCACTCCCAGTGGAAAGTCACCATTAAGTGGCACCAGTTCCTTCCACGTGTATTATGCCCGAAGAGAGGCTAGTTGAACTCAGTTGAGTTAACGAGACGCCATCGTCCTTATCTCCAGTTCTCGGTCCACTTCTCGGATCAACCACATGGTATTTCTATGAAAACAGAAGACAAATTTAGTGGTAGCACTACTGAAATGGGAAGCACACTGAAATGAACATTTCTATCAATATTTTTATCAAATGCTAGTTACATCCGTCGTTCACAACATTTACTAAATTGAATCCATGGGGCCGAATCCATCGCTGTCATTTACAAGCATCCAGGGGAAAAGCCATACGCTTATGTCGATGAACGGCCACACGAACAATAGCCTATATGGCTTTTCCCTCTGGAGGCCTGCTAGCCAGTGTGTCACAGTTGTCGGACACCATCTTCTTCATTTGCTGCAGCAACATCCGTACTCGATATTCGCTACCTCATTTTGTCACCCAAAAAAAAACCCCAAAAACCCATGCTTGGCGTCAAGTTGACGGCGAAGACGTGGTGTAAACTAGTTGCCCTCTACCAAAAACTGACAAACTTGCAAAGTTCAACCACCTTCATTGCAAACGACACCAAAAGACACACTCTTGCATACCACACGTGCTGATCAAAAGCCATTGAGAAATGCCGATTCGATGCATCACCTTGTGCAAATTAATGAAACCTACAAACGAAATTACTATCAAATTTGAGCTAAATACCTACCATCTAACCAGGCGAGATATTAGGAAATACGAGTTAAAGCTTGTAATATTTTCTCCAACACATTTTCCAATATTTGTTACATGCAGACCTGTATAACGACATTAAACTTTTTTATTGTTAGAACTTAAAATTAATGGGATGCATTTTATGATAGTTCCTGGTACAACAAAACAGCTGCTAAAGTAAATACATCTAGAAATGAACGTTGACACGTGTTAATACGTTCAACAAATTCACTTGAATGGTTATTGCATGTCACATGATTCCCTTATATCTGACACACTGACCACAATAAAACGTAACAGTATCAAGTGTTAACACGATGAACTTCAACATTCATGTTTGAACATACAGAGTCAGACTTCCATGAGATTTCATACCAATTTCCATATGTATGCCCAACAAAACAAAACTGCGCAGTATTACACACTGGATAGACTCAGATGGCAGATTTAATTGGGCGTTTGAACCACCATCAAGGTTAAATGAATTTTTATCAAAGCGGCCTTGAGAACAGTCCCAAGCACAACGAACTCACTTGCAAAGCAAAATGGCCGACATAAAACTCTCAGCTCCCATATTCTCATCTCAAAAATAATCGGGCCATCATCAACACAACTTTCTATATTAGGAACAACCATGGTGTGTGTGTGTGCCCTTCATTACTTGGTATCTTAGGATTTAGATGTGTTTATTTCCCTGTACAGTATCTGCTACCACGTTAATTGCAAGCAAGCATGAAAAACAATGGTTACAGTCATATATCAAAGGTTACCTTGGAAATGGTACCTAAACTTTAATAATAATTTCAGGCTATATATGCATATAATTTATATGGAAAATCAAGATTGATTTGTCTGCAGGTACACGTGGCTGACCCATATTCATTTACGGTATGTGACATATGGTGCACATTATACAAATGTATAACTCTGCAGGCAAATTACAGCAACATTACGAAACTTTCGGAAAACAGCACCGGCAAAGTGAGAAACCAGGCAATGTGCGAAATTATTCCGTAAGATTGCCGATTAAGATTAAACTAACCGTTTTACGACAAAAACACCGTCAACATAAATTGTCCGCAATAACTGAATACGTTCATTCAACTAGCTTTCGTAATTTTTGGAATGTTAGGTTAGGTTTGTTGGCTGCACTTACCGTAACTACAAGCGCAGTTAACAATAAACCTAACCTAACATTCCAAAAATTACGAAAGCTAGTTTAATGAACGTATTCAGTTATTGCGGTCAATTTATGTTGACGGTGTTTTTGTCGTAAAACGGTTAGTTTAATCTTAATCGGCGATCTTACGGAATAATTTCGCACATTGCCTGGTTTCTCACTTTGCCGGTAACATATACACAGGCGATATTTTAACAGGGTTCTGAATCTGCAAATCGTTTACTTATTTAACTATTCCGCCTGCAACTGTTTAATATAACACCAGCAAATTTTTGTACATTACAAAATGTAATACCACAGCTGTACATTTTTATTCGTTGTGCCATGTTTCAGTTTAGAATGTATATTGCTACTTTGTTAACCATTATTCTCATTGAACTTGTAACATTTTACTATTAAAATTACGCAAACTTATACACATAACTATCATAAATTTACATTTTATTTTACGCATAACTATGATATTTTGAGGGCATTGTAGGGAGAAGGCCCGATTCTTGAAAACGTCCTTTTAAAGTATTGACGTGGAGAAAACACAAATAAGAAATATAAGGGATTTATTTATATGTAAGAACGTGGGCATTCTATCATTTCTATCATGATTGGAATAAGTTTTATTTCACCTACGGCCAAGCTCTGGTTTTACGAATGGAGGGCAACAAATTTTCACCAGTTTTATTATTTTTCACTCTGAATTCGTACCGAAAATATCACTGCGCTAGTTTTATTGATTTTCTCGCTGTACTGCCTCTATTACCTACTACTGGTACGACTGAAATCAGCGTATAGCAAAATTGACCCCATGTACTCAGCGCCTCTCCAATTCCGCTTTTATAAAATTACTGTTCGACCAATAATCACCGACTTGCAAAGCATGCATCACTGATTTTGTATTGCACGGCAAGTAATCGCCAGTTTCAAGTCTTCCAATCATATTGGTTGCAGCCATGTATGACAAATATGTACAATGCCGGATGATGGCAGACAAAAAGTTCCTAACCTTTCCTCCCCTTCCCCAGAATTTGTTATGTGATGCCATATTCCTTCAAAATATAAATTTCAATTAATATTTTGTTATGACATGAAATATTTAGGTTTTCTGACCAAACTACGGCTCTAATAAAGCTATTCCGCCTCGGATACATCAATAATCCATCTTTATTTACCGGGAACCAAAATTTCAGTGACTTGCCAAGTATAAATCACCAATCGAAACTAACATAAAATCCAAAAGGTCACGTACTTTTTTAAATAATCCGAGTTGTTAAGGAACCATTACAGCGCCACAACAGCACACAAACTTAAATATATCGATATATATTAAACAGAAATTGTTCATAAATGTGGATAGTTAAAACAGTTAATAACTATTATCCAAAACCTGCATTTATTTAAAGATTTAGCAATCAAGAAATTACAGCAAATCCTGCATTTTGTTAACTTCCCTGACATTGTCTGCAAGGTCTGGCTTTCATTATGATTATTTTTAGTAAATTCTTTTAGTTTCCAGTTACATTATTTGGTTGTTCAGTATTTTCCGAGTATCTCGCTTCAAACACAAAATTCATGCATGTGTTCTGGGTTTACTACGAATCGCATTTTTATTACGTTTCGGGTTTTCAATGCATTTCTACCGAATACACACCCAGGCCTAACAACTGGTTATTGAAAATACACCACACTCGCATCACAGATTGGCTTTTCAGACACCATTCTCGCCGACGGACATAATTAAAAAATACGCTTTTTATAACAGTCATATCTGCGTCACAGTGGGGTGGGGAGAGAAAAAACAGACGAACGCGACATCAGAAAACGACAAACAAAAGATTTCTGGCGTGGAGAAATAACGTTGGAAAAATGTCCGCGCCGTCGACATTCGCAACCGAAAGTGCACATTTTTCCAAGCAACAAACATCGGCGGACAAAGAGTGGATGAGATGCGTGACACGCAAGCTCGCCTTATAATATCACGTCTCGACTCTGGCAACAAACGTCCGCCATTTGATCATCGTCGGTTTGCCCATCTCTATACCAACCCCCCTACAGAAAAAAACTCACCTACGTTTCCGTTCGCCATCCGCGCTTCTAATCCACATAAAACGTTTCCAAAACACTACCATCGCATCGATATTATAGTCCAAATTCAGTCCGAAACCCCTCGCATACTACTTGGGCCGCGAACTGGAGCCGTACGAGACCGGCAAACCGGTTGCCTACGTTTTGCACTCGCACTCCGATTTTTACAGAGAGCAAAATTATTAATACCGCTACCGCTCCCGCTCCGTGTCATCGGCACCGTCAACAGATGGCGCGCAAAATGACACGATTTGTGACGTAATTTTCAGCAGCCAGCCAATAGTACAGCGTTCTTTATAAAAGAGCACACAGTGCCATCAATGAGCTATTAAGGGTGACATCTAGCGTCCAGAACTACAACTTTATTAATAGGTATCAGGATGAACTGCTACGTTTGCCATCTGGCATTGTAAATTATAGAGATTGACAGAAGTTTTGACAAAAATTGTTGAGGAAAACGACAACCAAACACCATGATTTCATATTCCAAGAGCCGCAAAGTAAAACTTGACTGGATAAAATTTTATATCGTTATAGGTAGTACATTTTTATGACTATATGCACATCTTGGTTTTTAATGAAGTATACAATCTAGTTTTTACATGTATCTGTATACGTTTTTTTTTTAAATTCCATGAAATAGTTTGGCTAACAAATCAATTCCGAATTTCTAAAAATAATGAAAAATTACAACAATTATTCTACGTTAAACGCCAGATTACGCTGAAAACAATCAATTTCAACCTGAACCAATCAAATCATCAATATTTGGCAGAAAACAATGTCTGTATTTCGTCGTCAAAAAGTAATTGTTCACGAAATTTAACGTTTTAGCATTTCCTTTAGCAGATGTACGGGTGTTGTTCTTTTTTCCTCCATCAAAATTTAGTTGCGGTAGCGGTAGCGGCTGCCGCAATCCGAACATTCGCTTCTGACATAGGGATCGGATCGCCTTCGGACGCTTCCCCGTCGGCGATTTTTTGTTCACGTGGTCACTTCTCTGTGCGAATCATTTAGTATAACGTGTATCAAAAGAGACTCGATGATTTCGTACGCGGATGGCCGATCGCAACGGTGAACAATGAACCCAAGTTTTCTTTTGAGAACGCCATTTGGCAAGCAAAAGATGCGAGCGATTTTCACACAAACCACAAACACAAATCTCGATCACTGATCGTAAACAAGCCATTCACTTTCGAGTCTTTAAAAACCATCTCAAAATGCCTTAAAATACGTAAATTTAACTCTCGTTTTGATAATACTTACGGCTCGTTGGGGTCGGCGATCGACGAACCAAACTGGGACGTGTTTTCGAGACAAGTTTTCTGCCGCTTTTCTCGTTCACTACAATTTCTCGGGCGAGCAGTATTGTACGACTCGTATTCTTGTTGCGGTAACCGTCTATCTCGATTCCGATTGGCTACTCGCCAGATGAACGCCGTTTGCCCATTGGGCGAAAACACGTTAAATGCCCGATTTCCAGTTCAATTTTTAGCCCGTAGCCGGAAATGACATCGAGCCGATACTCTCAACCAATGATATGACATCTATTATCACGTCAAACTGATCGGATGAGAGTGCACAGCCTACAGATTTTTGAGGCAAAGAAAGAAAAATGGCTGTTCATACAGTGGATTGTTTAGCATGCAATGTATCGATCACGTCATGACAGCACGATGTAAAAACGCACAAATTATAATTAAAATGCTGAAAATCGATTGCATATGATATGTTCTCTGTCCAGAGTTTTTAACGGTTTTTTCACCTATTCTAAAGCTCTGGATACTATAGTTTATCAATATAATGGGATTTTTAAAATTCCAGATATTAGTGAAAATTTTGAAGAAAATCAGTTCATTAATAGAGAACATTAGAACTTGTTAGAAAAAACAAACAAATACGGTTGCACAATAGGTGCGGTTTTTACGAGAATTAATGCCAATTTGCATGAAATGAGCACAAGGCCTTCACAGAGATAAGCATTAATCCGCTCGCTAGATGGCGCTAGTGTATGAAGGGTTGATATTTGAAATACGTAAATAACTTTCTAAACTTCGATTTGTTATATTTTCCGGAAACTTACTCCGAATAAACATTGGAATAAATGATAAAACAATTTCAGTTATTCGCAAAGAGCAACTTACTATCCATTCAAATATTTTATTGGATTGTTTTAAATTTAAAACAACAAATCAAAACCATTAAATTCGTGTAATTTATGTAATTAAGAATGTTGTTCATAGTTTATTATAGTTTTATGAATGCTACATGCGTGGACAGTAGTATAGCAAACACATAATAATAATAATTATTAATCCTAAATATAATTCCTGTTTTTTAGCTGTCGTTATTTCTCCCCAATTCTATTTATAACCGGCAAATTTTGGGTCAAATTGAAATCATTCACCTTCATTTCAGCAATTGCGTCATCACAAAACAACCGCGGTTTCGAAACGAAATCGGATAACAAAAAATATGCAAGCGGTCATTCATCGATTGCAAAGGTCACGAGGTCAGCATAATTTTACCGGGGAACTGCAGATGGCAGCACCGTACAACGCTTCGCCAAAAACTGTCACGAAAAACGGCAAAAATGTCACAAAGACTTCGATTGCGTCCGCCGTTCCAATTAACATTTCTCGCATTCACAGTCTATATTTCGACGTATATTTTATCCACTGGAATGCTTTCATTAATCAATCGCAGTTGATTACAAGTTTCTGCTTAAAATTTCGAATAAAAGTTTAACCCGGCCTGCATGAACAGACAATTTACCTTTCCAGGTCCGTGATGCCCACACCTTGGAAGCTTGGACTAAACCCACACTGTCCGTCCAAGGGTCCGTCAGCGACGATTTTATATATTGTACGTTGAGACAATTTGAGTTATTCCCAGTATGTAGGTGAATATAACAATCCTCATTCGTCATGAACGTATCCGCAATAATTGAGAAAGGTGCACCTTTCTTCATGAAGATAAACGGTTCCTCGTTTACACTGGCATCACTATGGAACGCCGTTATCGCCAAAAGGTATAACTTTTGCGACGGCGCTCCTGTAGAGGGCGTGCGAGCAGTTGAAACGAGGAACGGGCCGATTATGGCGCGGGGAGGAGAGTGAACTACGAGGAAAAGCGTTTGTGTCGTGTGACGCATTGTGCGGCGGGAAATTCAAATTACGTCCGAGAAAAACCATTTACAATGAGTGCGCGAACAATTAGGAGACGGGAAACAAAGTGAAACACTTTTTTCATTGTAGGCGAAGAAATCAGGGAGCGTTAATAATTTACGTCATTTTAAAAAAAGAATTAGCACTTTTTCAGTCGGAATTTAAAATAATAAAAAATACGCTGTCGTTCATTTTGTCTTCGGGACCGTTCACAAACCACGTGTCCTCAAATACCAGTGTTTTAGACCCCCTCTCTCCCCCGTGTGTCCTTTCGTGTCCTTTTGTGGCACCCCTACCCCTAAAACCACGTGTCCAAAAATATTTGTAATAAATAAAAAAAATGTAATAAACATATGCCAGGCATTGGCAGTATACATGTAGCAATTGATAGACGTTTTAATATTTAGTTGAAAATAAAGTATCAAAATTAAGTTATGTATTACACACAATCTGAAGTATAGAATTTTCTCGCACATTAATCGATTTCCAGGCCTGATCTATAAAAGAACTGGCATACAGTGAAACCCAATTATAAGAAACTCGCTTATAAGAAATACTCGTAAATATGCAACTTGTTTTAAAGTCCTGACTGAGCAAGAGCATTTCCATGTTTATAAGAACTCCGGTTAAAAGAACCATCCTGATATAATGAACAATTTTCTCGGACACGACAGGGCAATAGAGGTTTTACTGTTCAAAACTCCGTTTATAAACACTCTGGATGTAAGAAACTCCGGATATAATACACTCATTCTGCTACAGAAAGTTAGTGCTATTGTAAACTTTTTCAAAAAGTTTCTTTTATTACAAGTGCGGATGTAAGAAACTTCGGTAATAAGAACCAAAATATGTGGTCTCATCGAGTTTCTTTTAAACGGAATCACTGTAATAACGCTCTAGCTCAAAGACCACGTGTCTTTTATCTGAACCCCCCTCCCCCTGTCGTGTCTTTTCATGTCTTTTGGTGAACTCCCCCTACCCCCCTTCTGGACACGTGGTTTGTGAACGGGCCCTAAACGCCACTCCCACATCTTCCATCCACTGCGGTATTTTCTTTCCGTTTCTGGTATAATTAAAGCCCCCCCCCCTCCATCACCTCGCTCTTCACTCCCAACCTGATATAACGATTCCCTTTGTAACTCTCTTAATCATTAAAAAATCTATTATATGCCGCCTACAACTTCAACTTTGTTCTCTCTATTCATGGTACACTTCAGTGTATGTTTACTCGTTGTAAACTTAACCTCTCCATCAAATTGTATGTTCTTATTTACTTCCATTAAAATCCCTTCTGCTGTAATGGCCTATTTCCTTATCTGCCAGATTCACCTCTGCTTTCCTCAAGTTGAACCCGACCGGAGTGGCGAGAGAGGGCAAAGGTCAGCTTGGCCTTCCACTTTCCTGTGGGAATGTTGGCAGTTGGGAACCGTGTGCAAAAGCACGAGCCACATTCCAATGGATGAGGCAATGGCGCACCACCCAATGGAAAGACTTGGTCGCGAATAACCTCATACGGAACCAATGGGTGAGGACCTAGGTGACCTCAGCCAGAGCCAACCAGATGTCTGGAAAATTGCATCATGGTTTTGGCTATTGGGTATAAAAACATGGAGTTTTAATAATTCGCTCTTCTTCCCTTTGGGGACTTCATAGCATTGGGTTGAACGTCTGCCAGTGGCTCAGGAGAAGTCACAAGATCCCCAGCTGGTTTGCCTTTGTCTTTAGCTAACGTTAGAGTTTCCTATTTATGTGCTCGTTAAGGGCTTGCAGATAGGGATAGTGGCCAAGCCAGTGGCCAAAGAGTGTTTTTGCCATTGAAGCAGTTGATTAAAGCATTCCTTATTATTTCTAATCCGCGTTGTGTGCAATTATTCGCGTCTTCGACAGACACACCCGAGTTGTTACAATGCCGTTCTACATTGGCCTTCCTCCTCTCAGCATTCTCTCCGCCCAAATGAATCCTGATGGTAATGTTCCTTTCCAAGTTTTCCAATCTTTCTCCTCCAACGATGTCTGTAATAACATCACAACATCTCCTGCTGTGATATATCTCCAAAAATATCCCTAGCTGCTAATTTCTCACCCCTGCCACATTCCACACAATTGCTTTTACATTCTACCTCCTTTCCACTTTTCTCCGCTTCTGGGCAACTACTTTACTATTTCTACCTTTTCTTTTCTTCACGTTGGCCCATAACCAGTGAAACTAGCCTCTACCTGTCCTATCCCCCTGCTAGAAAGGGGCCACTACCACCAAGTCGTACACTTTGAAACCATTGGCTGAACTACCAACTGGTGGTAGTGGCCCCTTTCGAGCAGGGGGATAGGTAGAGGCTAGTTTCACTGGTTATGGGCCAACGAGGGAGCTTGCACTAAAGTGCAAGGTTATGAGGGTTCCCAGTAATGGGAGATTTAATTTACATCGGTGTTGAAAAACCTGCGGTAACAGGAACATAATTAACGAATTGGCCCTATTAAATTGTGGCGCTTCAAGGAACGGATTCGCGGTGAAGAGATTTTTTTCTTTTAGTTTGTCAAGGAAAGAAAACCGGTATGGGGGAGGGAGGTGGGGGGTTCAGCCAAACCGGTTTGCGCGTTTCCGGACACGATGTCAGCACTTTTAGTTTATAAGGAAATGAATGCTTCTGCTAGATTCCTTGACATTAAATCAATAAACAGTGAAAGATTCTCGCAAGGCATGAAAATGCTTTCTGTTCTCCTTTAAGTTATAAATTTTTCTTAACAGTTCTGTGATACCATTTGGACAGTTATTTTGTTTCCTACACATGTCAACTTTTCAGGTTACCTTACAAAACCGTGTCAGGTAACCTTTAAACCTGGTTTCCATATTCGCGACAATGCCATGACTGCAGCATGCGACTGTTGGTTGCGACAAAACACAACATGAGTGTTGCGATAAAACACGACACAGGTGTCGCGACAAATTATATCATTCAGCCACTGTAGATTTCGTCACATAATTTGTATTGGTTAGAGACAGCGACTTCGGCGGACCACGATAACCATGTGGACTAATCGAATTGCTGCTCTGCACTTGGGCTACTCTTGTGGTCTCAATGCAAGATGCTGATTGGCTGCAGGTTTTGTGACTCGCAAAAAGTTCCACTTGTTGGACTTTTTGCTTCTGAGACCTAGCATCCGCACCTGGTCCAGGTTTCAGTAGATTTAGGCAGCTGTTGTCACTGCGATCTAGTGGGTCTTCAGCTGTTGCCTGTGTCTGCTGTGGTCCCTAGCCCCCATCGTCTTCGGCTGAAAAGATGTCGTCCTTGGAGTCTGCATCGGTGAGGGGAAATGACATGACCTCTAACCTTGTGGTCTCGGAGGTTGTTCCCAGACAGGTTGGCCACAGATCTTTTGGTATCCTCCACATCCCAATTCACTGCAGGGAATGCGTCCTCAGTATTCAGTGCTTGGAGGCATACCAATTTTCTGCACAGCTAGTTCTGATGTTGGTCCATTACGACCTGCATTCGTGGTGGAGGAACATACCCCACCTTTTAGGGCCTCCTCCACTGCATTTGACAATGCAACCTGTCCTATCATAATGTCGCCCGGAAGACGTAGTTATGAACAGGTAGTCGCTCTCCGGGAGAGTAGGGTTAAAACATGCAGTTGTCATCTTACTTGACAGGAGGTCGGTGGTACCAGAGGAGATCATCTCAGACAGAGGTCCCCAATTTGTCTCCCGTTTCTGAAAGATGACCCTAAAACGTTTTGTGATATGACAATATATTTCTTCTGTCTATCATCCAAAGTTGGATGGACCGACTGAAAGAACCAATCAAACTCTTGAGCAATATCTCCGCTGCTATGTGAACTGCCTCCAGAACGACTGGATGCAGTACCTTCCTCTGGCCTAATGAAGTAGGTCCTTATGATACAAGGTCTAAACTGATCATCACTGTTCCCCTCAATGTTTTTCTGTGGGAGGCAAAGTTTGGTTACTTCTTCGGAATGTTAAGATGACACACCCTTACAATTAGCTCAACAGTCAGTGCCAGGGTCTGTTTCCCATTATCGAACAAATAAATGATGTGGCATTCTGACTACAGTTGCCACCTTCCTTGACGATCCACAACGTTTTCCACACCTCATTGACAGTACTCTATTATACCAGCACTATCCCCAATGCGAGTAACCCCACTTCCACCACCACCTGAGTTTGAAGAGAATCTTCCAAGCTAAGAAATTTCTGAAAACTCATTGGCGACGGGGACTTCTAGAATACCTTGTTATGTACCCCAAGATCGAAGCTGGGAACCAGCACCGCATCTTACTGATCTAGCTCACTATTTTTCATGAGCGATATCGTGATACGCCGGGTTGTCCTGGTGAATCACATCTGTGCCGGAGGGGTCAGGGGAGAGCGAGTATCATGAGGCATTATCCAAGGTTGGCTTCACTTGCCACAACATCCACAATTCTCTGATATGTACACTGGTTCTAAATGGGATGGCGACATTCAGGTCTCCAAATCCAATACCAGTTCAAACCAGCACAGCATGTAAGGGGTGTGCTCGGGTAGTACATAGATGTATGTGCGAACACTCTGAACATTGCAGAACACCCTCCCTCTGTTCCTATTGTTCGACAAACTACAAACATAAATTATGCTTGTTAACGATAACGGCCCTTGCACCTTCCTGCTAACTTCTGAACATAGTGCCCTACTAAAATAGGACAATTGTAAAGGAGTGGAATAACATGTAGAAAATTCATATGATAAGAGAATCAGGCAGGTTGTGTAATCTAGAAAAGTTGTGGCATGCTAAGCTGAATACTGTGACAGGAATTGCAAGCTCCTGTCGTGGAACGTTTAAAGGTGAACTGACAGGGCGGGAAAAGTGGACTGTGACCAACTTTGCTATTCGGTAGAAGTGGTGGTTATGTC
>JAQIWR010000042.1:0-38077 GCA_034695945.1 Glomeris hexasticha
TTTCGGAAATCCCGTTATTTAGAAGAGAAAACGCGTTTGCTGTCAAACTCACCGGATTTTATAACTCACTGTAACATCGTTCAATAACCCAAAATGTCGGATGGAACGTGGCCATCAGGTGATTGCACGCCAATCGAACGTGTGACGTCACGTCAATCGAACGTGCGACGTCATTTGTGACGTCGGTGAAAATCATCTATAAACTAATATAAGCTTTTTGGCTTTATATAAGGTCAGAATTATCTATCATATCATATGCATAGTTTATATTGCAGTGACAGTGACCGAATATTGTGTAAATTGCTGGAGTTTAGCATTGCTATCTTTGCGTATCTTTGCATCCATCGAGATAATTAAAAGCAGTACATATGCTGCAAGTAGAGGTGTTGTGTGGCAACACTGAAGCGTGTCACGTGTCATATCTGCTAAAAATGGCGGCGCACTTGTGGTGATGGTTATTTCGCAGCTAGGATTTCGTCGTTTGAAAAAGGCTTGTAAAGATGGGCAAGAAATTGGATTGTAACCGGGTGTAAAGGGTCATAATTCGGTGGCCCAGGACAATGTATGAGGGTCAGAAGACGAGAGAGATGTTTATTAATCGCGCGCTCGAAAAGATTTTAACCGATAAAGAGATAAGGCGCTCTCACCATTCACAACTGAAGCGGGCATGTGAGGTGGCACTTGGTAAGCAAATATATCAATACTCGGCCTTCGTTACAGTATTGACCAACCTGCATGTAATTTACCGCAAAATGTCATACGTGAGAACCTTTTTGTCAACACATTTTATTCGCAAAACAGAGACAGTTGCATGGAAACACTTATCTCTCCAGCGCAAGTTTATTGCGATGCTCGTATTGCGTGACAACGTTATCCTGTATATTCTGAACTTCAATGTTGCGCTGGTGCATTAGGTCCGCGCAAGAAAGTTGCGTTGCCGGGCGGCAGCGAAAATAATGAAATTTGCATTATACGCTGTTGTATGAAACATGACAGCTAAAAAATGGCAGACAACTATTTTAATATCTTAAGTAATATCTGTGTTTGTATTTGCTCATGTTATTTTTCGCGTGCTTTATTAGAGGTGAAACGAGAAATCTCGTTTATCCGGTCTTCTTGCTCGCGCAACTCTGTTGCGTAGAACTGAACGCTGCGCAATAATCTCGCATTCTCTGCGGTACTGAGCGTTATGACGTCATCGAATATTGCACCTCGACTGTATCATCGCAATAATATTGCATGAGACCTGCGCCCGCGGTTTTTAACCCCTTTTTTGACCGTGATTTCAGAAGTCACAAAGCAGGCAATTAAATTTTTCATTTGAGAGCACCGAATAGCACTTCAATAATAACTGTGCAGTGTTTGTGTATGAACTTTTCTGACATTGTTATTTATTTATGTTGTCATGTTTTCCAGATGAAATCAAGAATGATATCAGAAGCCATGGGTAATGTTAAAGAAAATAATTTTGCATTATAGGGAAAAATAGTATTGGAAAATAATTTGCTTTAATTTCATTTCAGGTTGGAAAACAGCTCAACATCTTCGGCTTTGCCAATGCCAAGAAACAAAGCAGGAGCTTTGGAAGCAGATAAATATTTTCTTCCATTTGAACTGGCATGTCAATCAAAAACTCCTAGGATTGTGGTCACGGCATTGGATTGTTTACAGGTAATAAGATGACGACAATGTACCATGGTACATGCATGTATTAATTTTATTTAACACGTGTGTGAAATAAAAATACAGTATAAAAATTATATCACATCACATTGCAGAAACTTATTGCTTATGGACACTTGACGGGTGTTGTGCCTGACATGACAGCACCTGGTAAAAGACTGATAGACCGTATCGTTGAAACAATCTGTGGTTGCTTCATCGGCCCGCAGACAGATGATGGAATTCAACTTCAAATAATAAAGGTTAAGTTTTGATTCGTGTTTAATCAGCACACATGGAAGCATTTGTGTTGATTAAATGTGATGATTGTTGTTATTGTACAGGCCTTACTGACTGTTATAACATCATCCACTTGCGAGGTCCATGAAGGCACTATCCTTCAGGCTGTGCGTACCTGCTACAACATCTACCTGGCCAGCAAGAACCTAATAAATCAGACCACTGCGAAGGCCACGTTGACACAAATGCTGAATGTCATTTTCTCTCGCATGGAAAGCCAAGCTGTACGCATATTCTATTTACACTAGCCTTTCAATATTTATGCTGTGTACAGTATTTAATTATGTTTTGTTGCCAGATTCAGGATGAGGCACAGAGGGAAGACAGTGAACTTAGCGATGAAAAAGATGGTCAAAATGATACAGGCAACGGTGAAGAAAAGAATGATGAAAGCAATTCGGATGGAGCCAAAATAACACAGGTTTAAAATCTGCGTTTAATATTTACCATTTCTTTACTGCATTATTTTATATTGTAAATTACTTAACTTTATTATAGACGGAAAGCAGTTCCGATGAAGCGAGTGCGAACGTGACCACCGTACCGGTTCAGGGTGAAGCCCTCGATGATAAAGGTCCGATGTCTCCCGCCAGAAGTAACGTCTCCGATGAAACCTCAGAAGGGGTTGTAGGATGGATCGTAAATGATCTAATAGACAAAGTAGTCGGTGGTAAACTTTCCGATGACTGATTTTATAGTCAATATTCATCGCAGGATTTTGAGTTGTTGTGTTTGATCTGTGTTTTTTTACTCGTTTCTGTAGGAGATAATCTTCCCGACAGTTTATCTGAAGGAAATGTACAAAATTTGCAAAACACAAGCGTGTCCAACAGGAGTGATTCGTTGACCAATACGCCTACAACTTTGACTCGCGTGCCGTCGCAGGAGAGTATGGAAATCAGCGATAGCGCAGACACAGTAGCCACGGCTAAATTCTCCCACATCCTTCAAAAAGATGCTTTTCTTGTTTTCCGGTCACTCTGTAAGCTTTCAATGAAACCGCTACCGGAAGGTCATCCTGATCCTAAGTGAGCACACAGTTTAACTAACATTTAAAGACATAATTATATTAGTATGTGTACGTCATTCAGTCTATTTGTTTCCTGCAGGTCACATGAACTCCGTTCCAAAATCCTGTCACTGCAGCTTTTACTGTCTATTCTGCAGAATTCTGGGCCAGTTTTCAGGTCAAATGAAATGTTTACGACAGCGATTAAGCAGTATTTGTGCGTGGCACTTTCAAAGAACGGTGTCTCATCTGTTCCCGATGTGTTTGAACTTTCTTTGGCAATATTCCTGGCTCTTTTATCGCATTTTAAAGTTCACCTCAAAATGCAGATCGAGGTAAAATGTTTCCACAAGTTGCTTATAGTCAATAGTACGTGTGTGATTTAACATTGCCACTTTTATACGCTAAGGTGTTTTTCAAAGAAATATTCCTGAATATTCTGGAAACTAGCAGTAGTTCATTTGAACACAAATGGATGGTGATTCAGGCTCTGACGAGGATTTGTGCTGGTACGTTTCAATTAAGTAAGGAAGTGTTTTCATGTGTTGCGTAATTTACTCTGACACTTACATTATTTAGATGCCCAAAGTGTTGTTGACATATACGTCAACTACGACTGCGATCTGTCGGCCGCCAACATCTTCGAGAGACTCGTCAACGACCTGTCAAAAATTGCACAGGGAAGACAAGCCCTTGAATTAGGAGCCACACCCAATCAAGAAAAGAGCATGCGAATTAAGGGCCTTGAATGTCTGGTTTCCATTCTGAAATGCATGGTTGAATGGAGTAAGGATTTGTACGTAAACCCAAACTCTCAGTCAAGTGTTGGTAAGATATAATGTGATAACAGTCAACTGGTTACCAGTATTTATTGAACTAATTTGAGGTTTTTGCAGGTGAAAGGTCAGCACCAACTGTGAGAGAGTCTAACGAAGATGACTCGAGTCGATTGTCCGTAATGAGCTATGGAAGTACAAATTCTCTGAACTCCACAACTTCACTTTCCAATTCCACACTTGTGACTGATAATCCAGAGCAGTTTGAAGTCTTGAAACATCAGAAGGAAATTTGGGAGCATGGCATTAATACGTAAGAAAAGTTATTAATTTACGTGTTGTCAGGAAAAATAGTGACATCTGGAATTTCAACTCATTTTTCTTAAAGCATGTTCTAGTTTAATTATATTTCCTTGGATTTTAGGTTCAGTCGTAAGCCGAAGAAAGGTCTGCAATATCTTCAAGAAAAAGGGCTTTTAGGACCAACTTCAGCAGACATTGCGGAATTTTTCCACTGCGATGATCGCTTAGATAAGAATGTAGTCGGTGATTTCCTGGGAGAAAATGACAAGTGTGTTGCAAATTGCGAGTTGCAGTGGAAATTGTATCCTGAATTTTGATTTATTCTATATTTATTCTATGTGCTTCTTTTTAGATTTAACAAAGAGGTGATGTCCGCTTACGTCGATCATATGGATTTCAGCACGAAGGACTTTGTTTCTGCTCTGAGGGCTTTTCTAGATGGATTCAGGCTTCCCGGTGAAGCGCAGAAGATTGATAGGCTGATGGAAAAGTTTGCCAGTCGATATTGCGAATGCAATCCTAAGTTAGTATTGCATCTAGTTAAATATTGCGGACCAAAATCCAGCAATTTAATACAATCTTTGCGTTTATTACATTGTAGTTTGGGCTTATTTGTAAGTGCTGATACAGCGTATGTCTTGGCATACTCAATCATCATGCTAACCACGGACTTGCATAGTCCTCAGGTAATACCAAATATGCTGCTAATGAGGTTATGGTTGTCATTATATGTTTTGAATGGTATTCAGGTGAAAAGCAAAATGAGCAAGGAGCAGTATATCGCGATGAACCGTGGGATAAACGACAGTAAAGATCTTCCCGAAGAATACCTGTCTCAGATCTACGATGAAATAGCTGGAAACGAAATAAAGATGAAGCTGATTACAAGCAAGCCGGGAAAACAAAGTTTGTCCGCGTCATAATAATGACAAGTCTGTAGCATTAATCATTTTACTGACTTGTGTAAATATTTCCAGTTGTGTCGAATCTTAAGAAACGCCGGCTTCTGTACAATATGGAAAAGGAGCAAATGGCACAGACTGCCAAAGCTTTAATGGAATCTGTCAGTCACGTGCAAGCATCTTTTACAAGCGCAACACATTTTGAACACGTTAGGCCAATGTTCAAGGTATCCGCTATTGATCTTTAATGAGTATTGTGCGAAACTCTAAATTGACAATAAGTATTCTGTAGATGGCATGGACTCCATTCTTGGCTGCTTTTAGTGTTGGTTTGCAAGATTGCGATGATCCGGAAATAGCCTCTTTATGCTTGGAAGGCATCCGCTGCGCCATCCGCATAGCGTGTATTTTCCATATGACAGTGAGGATATAGTGAAATATTTTATTAGACCTCATGATGGTTGGAAGCTCTAATTGAATTTTTTTACTTTTATGTGTCTAGCTCGAAAGAGATGCTTACGTGCAGGCATTAGCAAGGTTCACACTGTTGACGGCAAATTCTCCGATCACAGAAATGAAAACTAAAAATATCGATACCATTAAAACACTGATAACTGTGGCTCATACCGATGGGAATTACTTGGGGAAATCATGGTTAGAGGTGAATACACTTAATAAATAAGATTTTGGAGTTATTAGTGAATCCATGTTTAAAGTAATGAAACGCATCTACCCCGGTAAACAAAAGTTTGAAACAATGCTATGAATTTGTTTCCCATATTGAATTTTATTGTACAATACTAGGTCTGATTATCTTTGTTGATTAAAATGTAAATAATTCCAGATTCTGAAATGCATTTCACAATTGGAGCTGGCACAACTGATAGGCACTGGCGTGAAGCCGTGTTACGTTTCAAATGTTACGACAACGCATACAGATGGATTTTCTCTTGGCATTTCTATGGAAAGTCTCGACTGTACGTACACCTGCCTGAGATTAAAATACCTGTATCTAATGTTGTGCTACAAATTTATTGTGTAATTTTGTGAAGTTTCAAGAGTTACCGGGCACATGGACCACAAAAGGATGGCTAGTCTTCAGGAGTCGATGGGTGAAACGAGTTCTCAAAGTGTAGTTGTTGCAGTTGATAGGATATTTACCGGGTCGACAAGGCTGGATGGAAACGCAATTGGTAGGAATTTCTTCAAACTTAGGTACTATTGCACCAAATTGAATTTGTACATTTTCCCGATTGCAGTTGATTTTGTGAAAGCATTGTGCCAAGTGTCAACGGATGAACTGTCAAATGTTGCACATCCTCGTATGTTCAGCCTGCAGAAGATAGTTGAAATATCGTATTATAATATGGGCAGAATTCGTCTTCAGTGGTCACGAATTTGGGAAGTTTTAGGAGAGCATTTCAATAAGGTTTACTTGTATATGTATTCTAATTCAATTCACGTTAAAGATATTTTATTTTTTAAGATTTAATTCGTTATATTTATTAGGTTGGCTGCAGTCCTAATGAAGACATTGCTTTCTTTGCTGTCGATTCTTTGCGGCAACTGTCTATGAAGTTCATCGAGAAGGGAGAATTTTCCAACTTCCGTTTCCAGAAGGATTTCTTGAGGCCGTTTGAGCACATCATGAAGAAAAATAGGTTTGTTGATCTCGTTGTTTTGTGCGCACCTCGGTCGACATTACATTGGTTTAAACGGTGAATAAAGTTTTAGTTCGCGTATACAGGTCTCCAACTATCCGTGACATGGTTGTTCGATGCGTGGCGCAAATGGTCAATTCACAAGCGGCGAATATAAAATCCGGTTGGAAGAATATATTCAGCGTTTTTCATCTGGCCGCATCAGATCACGATGAAAACATAGTGGAACTGGCATTTCAAACTACCGGGAAAATAATTAGTACGGCTTTTCGTTTCTTTTTTGATTTGTAGTGTTGTTATTTTGATGTGCGAAATTCAACAATTAATGATTTTACGTTTCAACTTCATTTTATAGATCAAATTTATGAACAGTATTTCGCAGCTCTGATCGATTCTTTCCAAGATTCTGTAAAATGTTTGTCGGAGTTCGCGTGCAATGCTAGTTTTCCGGACACGAGTATGGAAGCTATCCGACTTATTAGAAGTTGCGCCAAGTACGTTGCGGAGAAACCACAGGTAAATGTGTTGTAATTTACGGTTAAAATTATTTGAAATATAAATTTAACATTAAGTATTTTAACGTTGCAGGTTTTCAGGGAGCATAACATAGAAGATGCAACTGTTTCCGAAGATGATCGATCATGGGTGAAAGGATGGTTCCCGATATTGTTTGAACTTTCTTGCATAATAAACCGGTGCAAACTTGACGTGAGAACAAGGTAAGATATTACTTTTTCCCCACTCCAGTTTGTATTGAATGATTATAAACTTTTATTACAAATAGGGGTTTGACCGTGCTGTTTGAAATTGTGAAAACTTACGGAGAAGCATTCAAGCAACACTGGTGGAAGGATCTCTTCAAAGTTGTCTTTCGGATATTTGACAACATGAAACTTCCCGAGCAGCAGACAGAGGTACAATAGTTTTGTCCCTTGCCCCTACTTGTATTTATCGAGTTAGTATTTATTGTATGGTAAATGGTATAGATAAGGGGATAATGATGTAACTTACTCGGTTTTGAATTTTTGCACCACAATTTATAATTTACAATACATTTATTCGTTTTACATTCACATCACACTGTCTTTTCATTCCACAAAATTGGCACATCACATGCACTTTGTAAGCGCAACATTTTGAAACTGACAATTTTGTTGTTTCTTTTCTTCCACGTTGAAACACGATTGCTGTTATTTGTTTGATTGCTGTCTCGATCCAGCCAGGTCATCCAGAAAAGGAGGTCGAGGTTAGTCTGAATGGCACTTTGGGTTAAACGGATTTAATTGTGTGTTATTACAGCGTCCTTCGTAAGTTTTGGTGTTATATTTCATTTCTGCCGGAATAGCCCGCAAGACGAATGACACGTCACGTGCACGTTGCTATGTCAATATATACTCGTGCATGATTTATGATTTACCTTATTAAATAATAATGCACTTTAGACTTCAAATGCTAACTTGTTGCCGGTACTTCAGAAATTCACTGAAGGTTTCTATCTGAATAGTTTGCCAAATTAAAAGTGTTATTATACGAATGCAAAATTGATATTTCTCCAATACTAATGTACCAAGCCTTGCCCCTTGTGTTGTATCATATCCTGCAAAGAGGCAGAGCTTCTGTGCATTGTTGTGCTGTTTAAATAATTTTCAACTGATTTACGAATTTCCTGATGCTTGTGAAATCTTTTATTTGAGTTCAGATACGAAAGCATTTTGACAGCGGTCTGTAACCTGGCTGGTTTTTGTTTGGCTTACACTCAAGTTTGACATGATATTGAATTGTGAAATGTTGCATAATTAACAACTGTTTTTGCATATATATTTTGGGATGAACACCGTATTAAAAATGATCCCCATTTTCCAGAAGGCAGAATGGATGACGACAACGTGCAACCACGCTCTATACGCCATCATTGACGTGTTCACTCAATATTATGACATACTGGGACCCATTTTACTGGAGGAACTGTATGTGCAGTTGCAGTGGTGTGTACGACAAGGTTTGTTTCCTGATCGTTATCGGTGAATCATCTGTGTGGTTGTTAATACGGAATTATTTATGACTTGTTTTGCAGATAATGAGCAGCTGGCACGGTCGGGGACGAACTGTTTAGAAAATCTGGTAATCTCGAATGGGATGAAATTCACTGAAGAGACGTGGGAGAAGACATGCCACTGTGTGATGGGAATATTTAAAAACACAATACCACATGCGTAAGTTTAACTGCGGTAGAATGAAAAATGTTTCTAGCAGTATTGAGTAATATGTTGGCCTTTTGCTTAGCCTGCTAACGTGGAATCCTGATACAAGAGATGTTACCATGGAAGAACTGAGAAGAAATGCAGATAATGCGAAAGAACAGAACAATATGGCTGTTGTTCAACGCGCAAAAGGGCAACAGGCTATTTTGAATCGCAGTGACAGCAACCGTTCCCAGTCCGGTACGACAAACCCCGACGCGGGCAATTTCAAACCATCACCGCCAACTAGTACGGGTTTATATTGTAGCTAATGTGTCTTTTTAATTATGATCTTGATGCAGTAATTGTATTTTAATTGTTTTTAGAATTGATATCTGATCACAAGGTTTTTACGGGACTCATGATAAAGTGTGTTGTGCAGCTGGAATTGATACAAACGATAGATAATGTTGTATTTTTCCCTGCAACGAGTCGAAAAGAAGATGCCGAACATCTTGCTGCAGCTCAAGTAAGTCTACCGATACAACAGGTACGCGACTCGTGAAAGTTTGTTCAAACTTGCTTCGATCGCAGGCCGACATTCTCCACCGTGATCTGTCAAATGCGGAGGACAGCCAGCAGAACGAGGAACAGGGGATGTACCCGTTCCTGAGTTCATCGCAGTTGTTTCAACTAGTGGATTGCTTGTTGGAATCTCATAGATTCTCTAAAGCCTTCAATTCAAACCATGAGCAAAGGAATTTCTTGTGGAAAGCTGGTGCGTACGTTGAGATATGTGAACGGTTGGGAATGTAAGGATACAATGATTGGTATTGTTTCAAATGTAGGTTTCAGAGGAACGGCCAAACCGAATCTTCTTCACCAGGAGACGCAAAGCTTGGCGTGTGCGCTGAGAATATTGTTCAGAATGTACACCGATGATTCGAGGCAAGAAGCGTGGTCCCAAATTCAAGATAAACTAACTAGGCACGTGTTTGTTTGACACCCAATGATTTTTGTATTGATACATTTGCTTTATAAATTATTATTAAAATGTTTTGTTATCTTATAAAGTGTTTGCAAAGAATGCCTGGAGTACTACATGTCACTGCAGTCCGAAGCGCATCGAGAAGCTTGGTCAAGTTTGCTATTGTTGTTGATGACAAAGATCCAGAAGATGCCGGACGCTCGGGTAAATTATTTATTTTACGCTACAAACTAAAATATACTACATGCTAAATAATTGCATTTCTTATTACAGTTTCGGGTTCATGCTGCTGTGTATTACCCAAATCTATGCGACATGATTTGCCTGGACTTGAAAGCGGAACTGAGGTCTGTGTTGAGGCGGTTCTTTCTGCGCGTTGGACCGGTGTTCAACGTCTCTCAGCAGAACGACAGAAAATAAAAGTAAATGTAATCTATAGATCTCTACTATATATTGAAAAAGAAAATTAATCGACAAATCGTTTGTTGCGCAAAATGGGTTTCAGAATCGTTCTTATAGATGGGATGCTGCGTCATGCTTAAATCAGAAAACGAAAATAGGAGATCTTGTAAATAAAGTTTTGCTTATATAGTGATAATATAATTCAGTGCAATTTCAGTCACGAGTTTAAGATCTGTACAAGTGATATACCTAGTACTTGAAATGGGTGTAGTTAATTAAATGGCACGTTGATTAATACTAGTTGACACTATTATTGGCGTTATTACACTAAATTTGAATGCAAGTGTATCGATAGGGAAGGTAATTTATGTGATGCGTTATAAAAAGGGTTTTTTCCATTTTATTTTTGTAAAATGTCAGCAATGGATGTAAAATATTATATCGTTTCCCGAATTAACAAATAAATGTTGGGTACAGATCATTGCATATGAGAAAATTTATTTCAAGCCTAATGTAATTTATCCATGATTAACGGTGTTGCAACTTGTTTTAAATGCTGGAAAACTTTACACACAAAAATTTCGAAATGTCAATGTTATTTGAAAAGATATATAATAATTTTTTGATTACTGAATCATATGTAACGAGTACATTATTAGTTCCGTGTTAGTACATCTCTCGGCTACGTGTACATCATCTCGGCCATCGTGGACATTTTGCGCGGAATATACACGTAATTTTCAAAATAACCAGCCAGTTCATCCATAGTTACATCGTCCATCCTTGCCTGCTGTGAACAACTTCTTTCCATCACAGGATACGAAACCACATTGCCGGACGCCGATGTCTCACTCGTGTCCGCATCCTTAGGAGCAACCTTCTGCTGCACCGGTAATTTCGGTTCGGCGGTGAAAGTCGCCCCCGGTGACTCTTCGGTTTTACTTTCTCTAATTTGTTCAATTCGTTTTGCTTGTTTGCATATGGTGCTGAAATCTACATGAGGGCTGGAGAAGACTTCTCCAAAGATCCTCTCCGTACCAGGGATTGGTTGAACGTGGGCTTTTTCATCGACAAGGACACCGTTACTCGGAGAAAAGTTAGTGTTAGTAGTAGTAGTTGCATCGGTGTTAGTGGTGCAGGAGATGGTCCTAGTGCTGTCCTTGCAGGGTAACCTCAACCTTGCAGGTCGCACAAGGCACTTGGAGGTCTGGTAATCTCTGGTGGTCAAGCTTTTCAATCGCGCGCTATGCAAGATTATGCTCTTTCGCTTTGGTGAGATTGTGCTCACGGATTTAATTTTGCTCATATTAAGTTCTGCCAGGGACGTTGAGGGAGAAAGTTTCTTGTTCCTTTTGTCGCAATGGCATATGGTAGTTGATGAACAACTTTCGTCTGAAATTTTTAGCACGTCGATGACTGGCAAAGTGGGGTTGTTACTTTTCTTGCTATCAGTTGATGCCGTTAAGCAACGCTTATTCCAAACCGACTTCACGAGAAGAGGTTGCATTCTGGAAAAGAAAAATGCAGTATTTCAGTTCACAATATTATTCAGAATCGTGTATGTTTAAATTTGTTGTGTTCCTATGGATTTATACAGAAAGTAACACCAAAATAATACAAACCTTGAACTGTCTACACGCAGCTTTTTGAAAGCTGTATGTAAACTGTGACACGATCCTTTATCACTCGGTTCCATGTGCAATCCAACATGCCAAACTGACGGAAACTGCGTAAACGGAGGAAAAACTTACGTTAGGCCTATTTCAAAATCAGGTTTTTGAGAAAAGTTCTCGGCGATAATATTAAATAATCAATCACGCTTGTTCACAATTTGCTGCAAAGATATGTCAGCGAGAATTAAAAAGATCAAATTTCGTACAATAAGATCGCAGTACCTTTCCGTTCGCATTCAAAACAACTCGATTTCGCAACGTTGCTTTATGATGACGTCATGCTCAAGGGTGACGAGAGAAGCAGTGTTGCGTTTACCGCAGAAAATATCGCAGAAGATGGGTCGACTGTAAATAACCGGCACAATAACCAATCTCAATTGCTATTTCACAATGATAACTGATATTTTAGAAAGAAATCTTCTTGAACCAATCTTGCTTTACATTTATACTTGTAATTACCAATTTTCTTCTCCGAATTGTTTATCACCTCCTCCGCCAGGGTGCGTCACAGTCACCGTCTATCTCTTTAACCGTCTATGGCTGTTGGCGCTGCCAAGCGGTGCGGATGGGAACAAAGCCAGTTACACTTCGGGGATAAAATCGAGTGAAGGCAAGGCACCACTGTGCTCTCTTTTGACCTGTATGTGCGAGGTCGCAGCTGTAGACGTGGTTGTTGGTCGACGTGTGCGGGTTGTTGGAAAGATCCATCGGTTTTGCTGTGAAATCGGCTTGCATTAAGTTTTCATCTTCGTAATATACTTAACAAAAAGTCATGGAACTCGTGGCGCAATTCTTAAAGCTGGTTAACCCGTTGTACTTGCTTCCCGTGTTAGTCGTTGCGGGTATCGGTCTTATTTACGCTTTCGGTTTTAAATCATCGAGCCATCCGTCTAAAGCGGGTGGAGGAAAAGGCAAAGGTGATGCGTCCGGCAAAGGAAGGAAGCCCCAGGCCAAGGTAAATCGGTTACATCGTATTTTCACCACATTCCGAGTCGAGGTACAAAAAATGCGACATGAATCGCTTCTGTGCAACTTCCTTGCAACGCAATGTTTCCGTATATGAACGCATTGGAATGTTGCACGGGAGAGCGCGTCTCTGCAAGATAGTTGCACGAGTTTGATTTTCCGCCTTTAATTAATTATAATGAAATCAATTGTGCGTTTTCTAGAAAATGCGAAGATATTACATTCGCGAATGTAGGTTTACCGTTTGCACTACGTTACGTAAATATACCAAATGTTTTATAGCATTTTTTGAATCGATTTCCTCGCCACGTCATCAATCGATCCGAAACCGTCACCGTTTTGCTTGCAACACATTTTGGCAAATTATTTTAGTTTCCTGTTAGGTTTGTTTACAGATGTCTGAAAAGTGTACTGTTGCAAAGCTTGAGTGTTAAATTGAGTTTTTTGCGCGTATGATTTGTGAATAGTTGTTCTGCAAGGTTTTCTTGCTTGAACGCCGCGCAAGTGCAACTTTATTTATCGCTGTGTGAGTATTTCCAACGAGCCACGTGATCCCGTGTTGCGCGCAATATGTTGCGTGCACAATAAATGCCCAGAGAAGCCTTTGGCGAAAACCGTACGTCTAAAAAAAATGTCGTGACGTGTCGATTCACGGCTTCCACGTTACTGCCAACTGACCATTCTGCCAAATTCAAACTGCCACGTGAATGTAGAGAGATAAATTTGAAATGTAGGGGAAATATAAGCTTAATGATTTTGTAATGCGGTGGATAAAAGAAATTTTAATCGGAAATAAAAATGTTTGGTAATTTGTATCGATTTGTTCTATTTCCTCCCTTGTAAAAAAAATCAATTCGTTCCGCCAGTTTTTAGCATTCATCACTGAAGTCATTTCAGGTCACTTTGCTGCATGTTTAAAAAAAGATATTGCTGCATTGGTCATAATTTAAATTTAACAATGCCAAGGTAATGGGACCTGCTTTTACCTGAAAGGTCATTCAACCTAGGATAAATACGGCACTGCCCTTACAAATTATTGGCGGTTTTGGACCATCCGGTTGAATGACCCTAGCCAAACTTGAAAAGAAATCAATACGTTAGAAAGGAATTAACAAGGAATCGCACAAGCAGGAAATGATACAAATACATGGAAATTAAGCTAATTAACCCTAACAAAAATGTTGGGTTTTCACCATTTTATGGTACAAAACTACAGTTATTTTTTTAAAAACTGAGGTATTTTTTTGTTAGGGAAAAAATAAAAAGTATTTTAATTTTAAAAATGTATCAATTAATCAGGTAATATAATAATTCTTATTCTAACCAAGAAGCAAATAAGTTAACGAAGTATGTAATTTTACAATTATCAGCTGTTCAGATACAGGTGTATTTCATATTTGGAGTCTGGAACATTTGTTTATGATTGCCGCTGTTGCAAAGTCCAGTTTAAATTCTATATGTTGATAGAGCTATGTATTATGATTGAAAATATGTTATCTTGTACCAAGTGTGAAGTTATAAAAATGTAGGTTATCTTTGTTTTATATAATAGAATTTAAAGCACGTAATCGGCATAAATAAAATGCAAATCAAAATTACTGTGGCAGATAATACATTACCTTTTTTGTATAGGCAACCATTGAAGGTCACTGTGTTTCCAGTATTAAACACAGTCTACTGATATTTTATACTGAATGAGCATGTTGTAACATTAGTCCAAGTTGTAACATTCCCAAATTTTGATTGGCTATTATAACAGAAATCAGCAGCAAATGGACATGCAGTAAGTCCCGGTTCACCGTCCAGCAAGCAGACGAAGGGAAAAGGAGCTAAAAGCGCTGCTGAAACCAAACAAGCTGCCAAGGGACAGAAGCAATCTAAAGACGCTGCCAGCTCGAAGCAGAAGAAGGCCCCAGCAGGCAAAAATTCAACAGGAACCAAACAAGACTTGAAGGTATCGCCGGTGAGACTTCTTCCTCGCTAATATTACCACTTCACTCAATTCATCCACTTCTTATTATCCTTTAGACTAAAAAGAACGAGAAGAACTCCCAGCAGAAAAACGAACAGAAACAGAAGGGAAACCAGAAAGGGAAGAACACTGATGATGGTACGTACCGTGAAACTATTCAGCATTTTTAAACATTAACTTGGCATGTTAGTCAGTTGCTGCCTGCTTTTCATACGCACGGTGAATGCAAAATAGAAGTGTAAATGATTGTGTTATTGCCTTTTGTGTTTCCTTTCGTAGTTCAAAGCCTTAGTTGGTTTTTTTTTTGTAATGTTTGTTCATAACAATTTGGAATGTTTAGCATGCCGTTGACGTGAGAAATTTGTGGTGAAAAGCTTTGCTACCTCAAAAACAAATTTGACACCGAATTCACGGATTAGCAACTTAAATGTGAGAGAACACACACAACAAACTTGGTTATAAATTGAGCCAGGCAAATCCAAATTTAACTGAATATTATAGTATATCTGACTTGCCGAATTTCCAACAGATCCTACGGCCATGAGTTAGCGATACGAGTAGTCGGGTCAGAATTTAAGGGAAATGAAAGAGAGCAGCATATATTTTAGTTTAGTAGTTGAAATATTACATGTAAAGGTAAAATTAGGGCAGAACACTTGCGTGGATTAAGTGATGACGGTGTGAATCGTATTTGTAGGTGAGTGGTTGCAACAGTTATCGCGTAAGGAGAAAAAGATTCGGCAGCGTGAGGCTGTTGGAAATTCTGGCAGCAAAGAGGGTACACCTGAAAAGAAAATTTCTCAACGTAAGCTAAAAACTAACTTAGAACTGCTTGTGAATGTCGCTTGTAGATTAAATTGTTGTTACTGGTGTAATTAAAGCCGCGAACAAAGCGGGGGACAATAAGTCTGCGCCGAAAAAAGGTGGCAACAAACCGACCGAGCAGCAGAATCGAATCAACACTCAGAAGAGCCAGGGTGAGTTTGTTAGTGGAGGAAATGTAGAAATTTGATGGAGATTCTTACATTGGTTCGTTTTGCAGGGAAAGCCCCTTCATCTCCGAATAAGATTTCCAACGAAGGAGGTAAGAAAGTTCTCGCCAGTGCCGCAAGTACATGCAAAGGTTTCTCTAATAACCGTTATGTCTTGTTGCAGCTAACAAGAAAAAGAAGTCGAGGCGTGATGAATGAATGCAATGACAAGGATGCAATTAAAGCAACTGCAGTTCAAGCAGATAGCACAGTGGGAAATTACGTAAGATGCTTGGGAATGGATGATTTGGCGACGTGACATCAAAGGAGGAGGAGGGGACAAAAAATTCAAGCTCTGAGACGTGTGGCAAATGCATTTCTACGCAGTTTTATCACAATTCATTGATGCCATCCACCTGCGTTACAGGTGGAAACTCCCTCTTACATACAGATCGCATCCGTTTAATTAATCGAAAAAAAGTACTGCAATATATTTATACTGTTCTTCCCGAGATTTGAGATCGAGTAGGGATTGGAACATTACAATTAATTTGTTTATTTGTCGAATTTTGAGTAGGGAATGCAGTGTAATGTTTGAATTGAAGTTAGCACATTGCTATTCGGCTGTCTTGCCTTATTAAAGGTAAGGTGTAAATCTTTTGTCGGGAGTTTTTATTCGGTTTAGTGCATCTTGGAGAAAACGTTGAAATTAAAATGGAGAGGACAATTCTGGTATCTGATGTGCGGGCTTACGTCACAAGTAAGAACTTTGAAGCGGTCTTTTGAGTGTCAGGGTATTCTGTCCTGAAAACTTGGATTTTAATGCATGGTTCCCACCCAATTTCTGAAGTTCATTTCCCTGACATTTTACATGAAATTTAATACAATATTAGGGCACGATATTACAGCATACATTTTCATGCTCTGAATTAAACTTCATCATGCAATGCTATTCAATTAAATAATACATAAACAAAACAAATCCAATGTAATTAGACAAGTTCTTTGTGGATGTAATACAATACAAATTGAAACATTTTACATCTGTAAATAAATGTAGAAAGCCATAGTAAGTAATTTCCCTGGCATTCCCAGATATTGGCAACATTTTGTACAATTTTGTTGACATTCCCCGACTTTCCAGAAAGTGGAACCCTGTAATGTGGAAAACAGTGCAATTTGCTGTAATATGTTGGCACAAAAACATTTGTAATGACCTGGCCGGATTTATTGAAAATAATTTTCAAGGGTTTTTCATGGGGATATCATAAAGGAAGAATTATAAGGACCTGATCATTGTTGGAAAAGGTGTACAGTATTTGGATTGGTGAGATAATCTACACTGTCTACAAAATCTTCAAATGTATTATTTTATTGGTAAATTGTCGAGTTCTCATGAAAGTAGTTTATCTCTCCTTCCTTTTCCCTGGCCACCTTGTGAAGTTTTATGAAGTCCTTGGAATACAGACCATGGACACAGCTGTTAATAATAAGTCTCTAATATCACCTTTATTAAATCCAACGAAAGACTACAGTATGGCACCCAATCTAACACAACATATTCAGGGTGGGTATTCGAATTAAGTCGCTCTACTTTGTAACAATTTTACAGGGCTTTTGATTCTATCAATTTGAACCAGTAGCCACATTCGCACCGCTTTGGCTCTCCTTTGTGGAGCCACATCCAGTTCACGGAAGTTGCATCTTCTTCACCTGTGTAAAATACATTTCAATCAGGTAACTGAATTAACTTTTCCTCCATTATGCCCCACGTATCAAAATTGGTTGTGATATTTACATATGCATCCAATCATGCGTTTCTCCAATGCTGATGGTATGATGTTTGGCTGGTCTTTTGTTCCAGGTCCTCTTTTGTAGACTCTCATGTCAAATGGATTCTTTGAAATTGAAACAAATCAATGCAGGTCTTTCCAAAATAAATTGCATTATTTTTAGTGCGATAAATCTTGATAAATAATGTATTTTTGTCGCCATTTTTGTTTGATAAAAGTAAACATCCCCTTCAGTTATACCGCATTTCCTGCAGCTTTAGCAAGTCTTTCCTTCTTTTCCAGCCCAGTTGCGTGTTCAAGAGGGTCGGCCATCACTGCAAAGAGAAGGAAAAAACGTGATCAATATCGTGCGGAATTCTTGCATCGCAATACAGTTGCACGCAATGTCTACGTTAGAATAGCATGGGAAATCTTGCGAGACTAATCATTTGCAAGCAAGAGAATTGCGCTACATACGAAGAAATTGCTGACCAAAATTTCCGGTTTGACACCAAGCATGCAGGTGACTAATAAGGCGATTGGTAATTACTTTTATCGGCAAATCCACGTGCTGATATGACGAGAACGGTGCGATTCACCACCCTGGGTAAGGATCGGCACATTGCGGAAGCCATTCTTCACGAAGTTCGGTGCAAAAGTTTCGCCGGGGTTTCTGAAATGTGGGCAAAAGATTAGCGAACTTGCGTACTGTCGGTGAGTAGGATAAACAAAACGAATAAAGGATTATAAATGGGTTTCATCATCGTGAACTTACAAACAGTAATCCTTTTCGGCCCGTCGATTTCTGGAATTCGCTACGGCGCTGCTTCTATTTGGATTGGCGATTATCACAGTCAAGGCTTGTCACAGTAGAATGCGAAATGCGGATCGGCCGCCTAAAACAATCCGATCCGCACGGATTCTACAAAAATTATTACTGGGCCTCCATCAAACCAAGGATCAAACCTTGGATAAACATTGCATAAAATACATCCTTGATAAAGACCATTACACATCATCCATCAGTTGATTAAAAGCTTTCAATATTTATACAGCCGTGTCACGTGACCGAACTAAAAAAAGTGTTGCACCTTGGGTTGCACCGGGTTGCACGCAAGGTTTTGTTGCTGGTCGGTTGTTGGCCGTGGGTTGTTGGCAATGTATGTAGAGTGGTTTAGAGGTACGTCGTAACCAGGTTTCGAATTCTATTGGTTCGTTCGAATGACGTCAGCAAATGGGGAATCGAATAAATCAAGCTCCACCCTTGGCTCCACCTTCAAAGCACAGCTAGCAAGCCGCTAGCTTGTGGCGCTTTTCAAATGTCTGAATTCTGCTGTATAATTGATTTCAGGAAAAATATTAACCTAAAACAATGTCATTCATGCACAAACATGTTTGAAAAGCGGCCCGAAAGGACCTGCAAAAACATAATCGAGCGTCTTGGCGAGCGTATCTGTGCGGTGGAGGCGGAGCTTGATTTTTGGTTGATTCGATTCCCCATTTGATGACGTCATTCTAACCAACCAATGGCAGGCGACCACCTCGTTACGACGTACCTGGTAAACATTCTATATACATTGATACTTGTTTCGTTCAACGACGATGGCGTTCGATACGATCGGTATTCTAATCGATATCACAGACCTTGATATCGAAAATATGGCCAATCGCCATCTTGAAGAGGCTGCTTGGGCCACACCTCTGCGTTCATGATTGGCTGTTGGATCTATCACGTGATTACTGAACGTTTGTATGAAACGCCGTTCACGTCAAAGCGGGTAGTACTTTCGTTTTCAAATTTGGCTTTGATTTTGATACGAATGGCGTTCCATACAGCGCGAGCCAATCACCGTAGTATGGCGGCCGAGGAGGCCGAGGGGTCCGACATGGGCAAAAATTGCGTACGAGATTTCAGGATTTCTGAAATCCTGTATACATTTTCCCAGATTTCTGGATTTCTAGGAGATTTCCGGATTCCTCAAAGATTTCCGGATTTCTCTAAAGATTTTAGGATTCCACAAAGATTTCTGGATTTCACAAAGGATTTCCTGATTTCTCCAAAGATTTCCAGATTTCTCAAAAGATTCCCAGGATTTTCATTAGCAAATTTTTTATTCGGTGTTTTTATATATAGTTTGTCAGTTAATAAACCACAAATTGAAATTGTATTAGAAATTTGCTCTTTTGCATTCCAAACATGCATGCATATTGATTGTACAATTTAAAACTGCATATTATTATTGATATACAATTACTCGATCTCGATATCGAGTGTAAGTTGCAAATATTTGCAATAAATTACAAGCATTTTCTTCAATTCATTGAGAAACATTGTTTATTACAAAAATTTGCACATAATACTGCACAAAACGCTTTTTAATTTAAACAGACCAACATAATCTTATGTATATGTGTAAAGCATTTCAAACATTAATTTCAACTAGAAAAATTGGTAAACATACATTGCACAATTTGGCAAAACCTTTATACATAAACAGATCGACTGCTACAATTACAAATTATGCATAGGATTTGACAATTTTGTTATAAATTGTACGTGAGCATTGTTATCACAAAATTACTTCCGATTACAAAAATTGGAATTAAATTGCACAAACTAAAACCACAAAAAATGAATATATACCCTTTTATTTGTTAGTTACACCGCGAACTCTAAATATTCTCTCAGAAGGAAGATGCCCCCTCTGATGCATTTTCCACAATGCAGAAGACTTTTTGATGAAGACATCCTTGCCACCTATATTATATGGCACATATGGCGCATTTTCAGGAATGTTGACACCACCTCGTAACATGGAAAACCAGAAATTGAAATTTTGTTCATTTTCCATGCATCTGGCCTTGTATTTGTAACCTCTTCTTCTACCTCAGACATAATAAATTCACTTGAAAGGTAGACTGTGTTATCCTGGTCAGTGTTGTCTTCAACAGTCTCGTCCATTATTACACAGTGCAAGAAGACATCGTTTACCAGTAAATGGTCCCCAGGAATATTACATTACAAAACCTTGTCAGTTCTCCTTTAAGTTTCAGAGTAGTACCATACAAAACTTGTTCCGTTCAACTCTTGTTTATTTGCAACGTTTATGCATAGAAACCGTGTCATCCTCATGGGGCAGCCTTGCATGCACACCACGATGCTTATATGTCGGATCACTTCACTGCATATTTTAGTATACAATTCTGAAATTGATTTGTGTATATCTCCCAATTGGGAGTGGGCCGATCAAGGATGGACTGCAAAACCAGGACGACCCTTGAGGGAGGTGGAGCAAGCCCCAAGCACTCCCTCTGTTTCCAAAAATCAGTTTAATCTTCTGACTGCCCCATGGGCAGACTACCAGAGATTAAGCTGATAAGAACAGATACTACACTTTGATCATAGCCAAAAGGCCAGAAGCGATACTGAATTGAGTTTCGGATTCGCTTTATTGAGAAACTTTCACATAGGGGGGTCCAGAGACGAGTTTTGTCTCGGTATAGAAAACATAAATTTTCGGCAAAAATGCTCAACTTCTGCCTATGTGCTGCCTTTTCCATCGTCTAGATCGTCCTGTTTCTTGTCAATTTGCTTCAAAATTACATCTTTATTATGTTATAGAACGTTTTGTTGCATTTCAGGTCAAACCAGCTAGGTCATGAATGTCAGTTTATTTTGTGGCACGCGGTGGCGCCGCCGGTGCGTACGAGGTGAACTATGGAGCCGCAATGACGCTCTCGCAAAAGACTTTGGGTGGGTTGCGCACCAATATAAATTGGTTATTTCATGAAATAACCAATTTATATTTAACAGCTGCGAAAGTGAAAGTCGGACCACGAAGATGACTTTTCTTGAAAAAGTTTACGGCAATAAGCGGCCCTACAGCGAATTTCAAATACTGGCCGCAACCCGACTGTACTAGTGGTTTTTCACTTCCGATACCAGAGGGCGCCACCGTGCACATCGACGTCGATCAACGTATATTCCAACCGAGTGCGCTGTCAATGTATTTTAACGATCAATTATTCCACATGAAATATTATAAATATCAATGAATTAATACAAAATCATACGAAATCGACAAAATCCTGTTATTTCAGAACCAATATAAGTTGATAATAAAATAGTTTATACTTTTTTGACGCACGATCTGCGATCCGCACATAAAGCTAGTATATTGATCCGCATAGACTCTAGATCCGCAAAACACGCACTGCCATCTGGTGGTGTGTAAGAAAACTACATAGAGACGTTAGGCCTATTTTGGTTAGGCCTAAACACGGAATTTCGATTTTATTCTCGTTTCCGGTGTCAGGAAATGTTTAGCGGTAATGTAGCGAATCTTCCCAGGTCGAAATCGGAAAAAGAAAGGCAGGAGAACATTAAGGTTGCTTCTCAGTTGGATAATGAATTAAATAATCCATGTATTAAGGTCGGTTTAAAAATAAAGTAGGCTTAATTATAATCGATAAATTCTATGAATAACATTCTGTATTTGTACAGGAAAAGTATCTGGTGAATAAATGCATGGATGACATGGGATATGACAGGGAAAAATGCAAACCCATGTTCGCAAACTACAAACGATGTCGGCAATTTTGGGTATTATTTAAAATTATTAGATATTTGAAATAAAAATTACAATTTTTAAAATGTTTATTATTTATTATAAATATGTATAGCACAAAGTTGAAAAACAGAGAAGACAACAGAATATAGAACCGTACCTCCCTCGTCCAGAAGAACGAGAGAAAATTAAGGAAGAATTCTTGAAAAATTTATAGTTAATATTTAAGAAATGTAAATAGACTTATTTGCCAAATAAAGATTTTATGCTGTAGTGTTTTTACTGATTACGCAAGATTCTTGCTCGAGAAATATTGCAGCGCAATATTGCAATGGGCATCCTATACAAAATATCGCACGTGATAGGTGCACATTGCAATTTAGTTGCAAAAGTCGCGTTTATCGGTTTTTGCAAGTTTGTTGCTTTGGAAAGGTTGCAGCGCAATATTGCAATAGGCATCCTATACAAAATATTGCATATAATAGGTGCGCACCGCAATAAAGTTTCAAATGTCGCGTTTGCCGGTTTTCCAAGTTTGTTGCGTTAGAAATGTAGCCGTGCAACATTGTAATGGGCATCCAGAACAAAAAGATTCACGTAATACGTGCACACCGCAATAAAGTTTCAAATGTCGCGTTTATCGGTTTTTGCAAGTTTGTTGCGTTAGAAATGCTGCAGTGCAATATTGCAATGGGCATCCAATACAAAATATTGCACGTAGTACACGCGCACTGCAATAAAGTTCCAAAAGTCTACCTAAACTGCGTTTCATTAGAAGCAACGAGTTTTGCACAACCCCGTTGAGTGTGTATCAATGTGCCGTAAGGAAAGAGTTCATGTCCCAGTGACGTCACTGTTTGGCGATTGGCTGCACCACCAACTGTCACCGTGACGTCACCGTTTGGCGATTGGCTGCGCCACAAAACGACGCCGACGCGCATGTATCTCATGAAAACCCCTTATATATAAAGCCAAAAAGCTTATATTAGTTAATTGGCTGGTTTTGAAATTCTGACTGCAGGTGGCTGCAAGTGATGGCTGCCATTGAATACCAAATACCATTTTTTAAGAGTGCAAATACCCAGTGAGAAGCCAAAAAAACATTGCTTCATAAAATAATAATGATAACATATGTCAAACTATTTATAGCTGGGCTAGCTGAACCAATAAGCAGTTGACGTTGTACGTGTGAAAGTATATTTAAAACATTAAAATTGTGGCCAAAACATTGAGAATTTGTACGGAACATTTGCTATAAAAGCGAAAAAACTCAGAAATATGGAATACATACAATATTAACAACTCGAAAACCGTGTACATTATAATAATAAACAATTAGTTTAACCTTACTTTAACTCCAGTCCCATTGAAGAATACAACACAATGTAATACAAATGCGACAAAAACATAAATTCAAAATTTGCTTATACTACAAACAGCCCCATGCAGACTTTTTCTAGGTCAATGGAAAGTTTAAGTTTCAAACTAAAAAATTGTTACCTTCTGGACATTTTCATTGAAAATTTAGTAAATCACCTACACATTTGACGAGACAAAGTTTTGAAATACATGCACATGCAATAGATTTTGCTGCATATAAAGTTCAAAAGGTACAAAACGCTGACAGTACTTTATAATTAGATCAGAGACAATATAAGGCATTTAAAACTTAAGGTACACTCAAAATTTACATAATGGAAGACTTTATACTGCATATTACCTGGTAATATTCTTCATAAAAATTTCAGCAGTAGTTTCATTACAAAGCTAGTTAAACTTTGCAAACTATAATTCAACCAAGGCCTTGATGCAATAATTCAAATAGATAACATTACTTTCACATTATAATTAGAGCGATATTTTTAAAATATACAAATCCCAAAAGAATGAAATCACGGTATAAGTTATGTTCAAACATTATGTTTCCCCATAGAACTGTGCAATATCAACATTTTTAACCTTCGATTAGTCCCATCTCAGCTCACTTTATGTATACCAGAATTGAAAATATTATATTCCATAATGCCGCAAGAATCTTAACTGCAAAAACAAACTGAGATTCGTGAGAAAAGCAAAATCTCTCGTTCTAATGTACACAACAAATGTACAATAAACTTTTACGCTTTAAAACTCATCATTTATATACTTAAATGATCTGCGAAACATGTAATATTTCCACAAGATGCGTAAGTACAGAGATGTCATTATCATATTGTAACCACGGACACAACCCAAAGTAGCGAATCTACGGCGAAGACAAAAAAATACACATACTTTTAGAAAAGACGTTTCTTCGGATTGATAAATACAGTATAAACACCTGCCATACTCCATCTTGTGATCACATTAAACCTAATAATTAACAGCTACAAAAAAATAATGATTTACCGCGCACGCGTGCCTCTACAGGTCTTCGTCTGCATTTCTCGCGCGCGAGAATATTCACCGTCGTTGTAAAAGATTTATAAACCTTCCAATAAACTTCTTATAAATGGGTATAAAACAAGCAGGTTTTTACACGGTTTGCATAATGTCATTTCTCTACTTGATTGTTCGACTTTGCTTCCTGGAAATCCAGCACTTGTGAAAACTTAGCGCCACGTACATACCATACGCATTGTATATAACTTACAATATTTTTACAACTACAATTTCGTTACTGGTTTTCTCAACTACAAGAGGTTATAACCAACTATACTCTCCGACGACCAAAGGCCGGAGAGACAGTGGGCATTGCATAATGAACGTAACTATGAATACCAGTGGCTTTTCCTGCGTATCAACAGTTCGCGGAACTACAAGATTGTAATCCCAAGACAGATAAATAGTTTACCGCACAGGTATATAGTAGATGTGTCAAGCTGCTTGGTAGTTATACCTCTACAATGGTCACTTTCTACCTGAAGATGGAGGCAGCGTGTTGGCTTTACCGGGTTGATATTTGTACGACTGTCTCATGGAAGACCTGCGGTTAACAGATGAACAGTGTTCACCACTTGCCAATAAATGCAAGGTGTAATCAGAAAAGGTTTTGTGACCCTTTGTCATCTTATTTCCAGTCCCATTTTATTTTAAGCCGCGTTATTTGAGCTAAACAATTGCTGCACAGAAGCCATATTTTTGATGGTCCATTCAAACTTTAATCTGATCTTAATAATAATAACAATTTTATTTGTAAAATGACACTTGTGTAATTATTTTGCATTTAATTAAAAATTATTTCCATACAAATTTTCTTGTTGTCTTCCACGTTTTTACTTTTAACAGTGTAAATTGCAGGGTAAAATCCGTCACGTCACCTTTAATAAATTTGATCACCGAACCATTTTGATCACACCTCGCACAAAAATATGACACAGGCTCTCCAAAAGGATGTCTAGATTTTTCATCTCATTTTCAACAACCCTTATACCATACCAACAAGTTGGTCAACAAACAAAAGCGTGCGAAGCGTGCACAACTGACATTTTTGCAGCATTTCAAATAGCTATATTGTTATGCGGTAAGCCAGGTGAGACAACACTAGTGCATGGCATTAGTACGAATCAAGCTTATTAGCATACCTACAGCAACATGTTTGCGTTGAAGCGTGATTTTTATTATTTATACACATTCACCGTTATTAATGATTCATTCCATTCTCTACCGATATTTTTTATTAAAAGGATTTAAAAACCGTGCGTGTCCATCACTTGCGTTTTAAGCGGCAACGTCAAATTCCCACAATGATTAAACGTTCAACAAGTGCAAATTTCCAGATATCCTTTCGGGAAAAAGAGTGTTCTAATGTAACCTATTGTACCTTGGGGATATTCTTGAGCTCTCGTTAGCTGCGTAACCCATCTTCTGTATCTTCTTGCTGAGCCTATTCACCCACTTCTGCTGCTCTTCCGAAGACACCGCCAACAGCAGCATTTCCTTGGCCATATTCGTATCGTAGTGCACTTTACAAGGCACGATAATGTCCTCCTTCTTGTCCAAATGCTCACGATGCACTTTAATTCGACACCCTTGGAGAGAAACATCCAAAACAATAAATTTGGAAAGTTCGCAAACATCAAGCGGAAAACGTTGAAGGTACAGTACAAACTTCGGCATTCCAGCGCTGCGGGAGGTTTAAACATGTGCCATAACGGCTTCGGACATGACTCGCATGTTGTTGGCATGTGGAAACTGATAGGCACGAAATCGTGGTTTTTGTGTTGGACCATTCCAGGTTTCTCCTTCACATTAGAAACAACAAGCACATGGTTAATGTTACAAATAATAGATATATTTAATTGCGCATCAACTTGCCTCTCTCGGTAAGAGTTCCGGGATTGTCGCATTGTCCGCAGGTTTCCTACTTTCCCCTTCACCCGCGTACAGAAGCTGCAAGAAAAATGAAACACATTTGTGATATGCCGGACATTATACGTAAGTCAGTGTAAAAATGACCCAAAACCTGAAATATCCTCGGGATCTCTTTTGCGTCAGCTCTTATAACATCACCTTGAGTTACTGACCTCACGTGGAACAGTTTACTGTGATAATGTACAAATAATATACATGTTACAATAAGCCCATGATTTTTGCAGTGTTACGCAGAAGATTGAAGGTTAACTGACATGGTTTAACAAGGTTTCATGCCAGTTCACCTTTAATTTCGTGTAATTACCCCAAATCGAGGATCAAAGCAGGATCGGTCTTCTGCTTTTCAATCTCCGAGTCGTAGAATATAATCTTCCTACTGCTCACAACTACGTATTGCCTTTTCCAACCGTGCCGTCTGATATTCTGCTTATTCGGAATGGACAGCCAACCTTCTAACCTCGTATCTGGAAAAGTGACAGCAACCCGATCAGTCACGATCACCAAGCCGCGCGAACGGTTCTCGTACCCATGAAACCCTCCTCGTTGTCATTTTCCGCACCGCTACTTAGGCTTGCAGTTTCACTGTTTAACTGTCCAACCTTGCGCAGAAGTGCTTCGATTTCACTATCTTTCGAGTCCAGCTCCATCTGCATTTTCACACTTTGCTGGTTCGCTTCGACATTACTATCTAAAATATCCTTCTGAAGCTTCGCGCACATCTGGTTGTACTTTTCACGTTCCTACAAAAAACACTATCTGTATAATCTAGTCCTACATTAATCGTATTTATCTTTTTTACCTGCGTGAGCTCTTGCTGCAGCTTACGGCATTCTTTTTCTTTCCTCCTCAAATCCGCGCTGTTTTGCTTCGTCTTCGACTTCGACGGCAAATCCTTACGGTTCATGATCTCCGCCAACTTGTTCACCGCTTGCATTTTCAACAACTGCTCTTGACTTAGTTGTTTCTTCAACTTCTCCAGTTCGTCGTCGTGAGTCGAAGACTGGTTATTCTTATTTTTCAAGTCTAAAATAATGAAACCACAATGTTATCACTATTCACTGACACAATGCAATTAGTATTATGATTATTTAGTCGACCTTCTTGGAGTGTCTTCAGAGCATTATTCAATTCATCTCTCTCTTTCGTAATGGCATCCGACATTCTTCGTAACTCATTTTCACGATCCTTTGCCTAATAAAGTGTTCATGACGATTAGGTCACAGCATCTGGTAAATAAGAGCGACATTTCGTAACACATTTACCATGCTAAGGGCGTTATCTTTGTTGGACATTTCCGATTTATGCCTGGCAAGGAGCTCGCTTATCTCCAATTCTTTCAGGGTTTTCTCCTTCTCTAATTCGGCTATCGTTTCCTCGGCAATTGTTTTCGCCAATGCTTCTGAATCCGCACGGGCAATTGCCATCTGAAGCTGGTGTGTTAGATTTTTCCTAAAACCGGGCATAATATTAAAGTCAAGTTTAGTCTCACATCTCGTACCGTAATACATATATAAAACTAAGCTAACGAACCTCTCATCTTCAAACTCGTGAAGGCTCCGCAACCTTTCATCAGCTTCTTCCTTCGCTTCTCTCGCTTGAGTCTTGTACAGGGTCTGGTGTAAAAAATCCTCACAATAACTCAATAAAACAGTCTAATTCTTTAGATACATTTCAGTTTTCAGACACAATGAACATGTCAGTGTGTTGGATGATAACTTTTGTATTGCTACTTACGGAAAAATGTTGCTCCGTTTCAAGTTGATCCTGCAGTTCCTGCATATTGAGAGCCTCTATCGATTTCATCCTAATAGTTCAACAATGGATCATAAGTATAAATTTCACATCGTATCCATCAAAATGCCCAGATGCAACTTACGCTTTCAACTTCTGCAGTTCCTCCTCCAGTTTCTTGCGCACATTCTGCAGCTCGGCCACTTCGACAGACAACTTCTTCTCGGCCGTTTTTGCCATGGTCAGTTGCGAAGTCTGCAGCGCAAGGTCGTTCTGCAGAATGCTTCTTCGCTGCGCCTCTTGCTCAAGTTGCGCATTCAAACATCTAACCTGCAAGATCAATCAATCCACTTCAGAAATGCACATCTTTATTAGATCAACGCTCATTATACCTTGTCAATCTCCATTTTGTATTCCGTTTCCGCCTTTTGCAATCGCACTTGGTTTTGCCGGTAGTCTACTTGCATCATAAATAATTGCCGCTCACGTTCCTGACTTAAACCCTCGGCTTTTTGTCTTGCTGCTTTTTCATCGTTCATTTTAGCTTCCATGGCTGAAAATAAAACCAACTAATCAGCAATCCCACATAGGTAATAACATTTCGTGCAACCAGTATACATTTTAAAGCCTCCATGTTCGCTTCCTCGTTAGACATCAAATTCTTCTTATCCGCTTTCATTGCATTTATGTGTTCCTGATGAGCTTTCACTTCTTGTTCGTACTGTATTTTCATATTTCTAACCTCTAATTCCAGCGTAGCCCGAACCTAAACACAACGCACGATGAACTTGCGGTGAACCAACACATCAGACATGTTTAATAACAGGTCTGAATTTACCAACCTTTTCAAGGGTTACCAATTTATCAGAGAACTGTCGGTTTTCAGCCAACACAAGAGCCTCACGCGATTTCAGTCTCGTCAATTCATTTTGAACAGATTGCTTCTGACCTATCAACGTAAACCGGCATTAGTTGATTTTGAGAGCATATGTACTACAAGATAAACGGGTCTTCAGGTATCGCGTACTTTCCAACTCCTTCGTCCTATCTGAGAATTGTGTATGAGAATTCTGTTCCTGTTCAAGTTGCCCTTGAAGATTCACCACATTCCTTTCCAAACTCTCCTTAGTACATTGTAACGCGATAAGTTTTTCATTTAGGTCTTTCAGCGCTTGCTCTTTAGTGGCGTTTGCCAAAGACACTTCGGCCATCTGCTTCTTCAACTTGTTGATCATGTCACTCTCGCTCTTCAATTTATCGCTCAACTCGGACAGCTTCACGGAAAAAGTAATTTATTAGTCCTACTTCGCAGAAATTGTTAACGATGGTGCCATTAACCGTACTTGATTTTCGGCTGAGTTATTCTTGTCCGCAATTTGAAGACGCCGGTTCTGTTCTTCCTCCAGCTTCATTTTTAATTCCTGCATTCTTGCTTCAGCTTTCCTCCGGTTTTCAAGTTCATGGTCAACTTTCCTTTGCACCTGGGCGACACCAAACAATGTTTGTATATCATACGCAAGGATCCAATCACGGAGACAGTTTACGAATAGTCTTATGATTAAAATTTCACAAATAACACACCTCTTTTATCTCGTGCCTGTCCAATGCAATCTTCTTTTCAAGATCCCTTATGTCGTTCATTAATTCCCTTTCCCGTTGTTTCTGCATCTCAAGTTGTAGCATGGTTGACCTAACAACGCACACCATTAATATTTAATTTATAACCAGTCCGCACCTCTCTTAATTACCTGCTTGACCTTTCCAATTCATCTTTGAATTTCTTCTCCTTGCCGATTTCTTCTTCCAGTAACCGTATCTTTATTTTATCTTCAGACTGAGAATAAATTCATTATAAACCGGTGGCCGCAATGTCATTGCAAAACCGTTTAAACTTACTATTTCTGGACCTTTGTGATTAGATACATGACCCTGTGCATAAGAAACAATACATGTATAGCTCACGAACTCGATAATAACAGGAAATAAAAAAAGATGTAACTTACATCACGCTAAGATGTTGATAGAAATAGAGTGGTAACAGAGATATGAAGGAGTTAAAAAAGAAAATGAAACCCATCAAGACAAAATAAACCCATTATATCTTTACACAATTTATCAATATACGCACTTCATCCTTTGCGTGCGATGGCCGTCCGAATTTGGAAAGTAACCTGAACGTAAAACAAAACAAAAATGAAATGGAACTATAACAAAAGCAACGAATTAAAATGAAATGACACTTACAAATAGTCTTTGGTATAAGTAAAGCCAGCAAAAGGTAGATGATTTCCAGCAAAAGCTTTCGGAACAGGAAAATTTTCCTCAGTTGCATCATCTTTTTCTACATCATCAAAATTACTTGTGTCATCATCACTACTCAATTCTGGGACAACAGGTGGAACACCTTAAAATTTATAAGAGAAAACAATAAAATGTTATCGATATATCTCATTCAATCCATAATATTGCGAGTGAATTTACACCACTTACATGCCCTAATAGTCTCAAAAGTCCACTGATCATTCTGAAAGAATAGATGTCTTTTTATTTCTTCGATGCCATTGCGACCTAACCTCTGTGACCTGATTCAAATAACACGCCATTTAAGTTGGAAACCAGATAACTGTTTAAGAAATAATAATACATGACGTAATCCATACCTGTCTGTTAAGAATGAGCATATAAGATTTTTGGCTTCTTTCGATATTTCTACGTCATCGGGAAACTGCAGCGAGTTTTTATGGTCCATAATTTTCCCGTACGTGCCCACGAGTGAATCGGCATAAAACGGTGTATCCCCTGCAGAATTACAAATTGCACAATTGTTACTTACTAATCAGATAACAAGACATGTTTGCGTAAGTAACACTGGCCGGTTCCTTCTCACCAACTAGCATTTCGTACAAGAACACTCCGACAGACCACCAGTCGCATTCCCGCCCGTAGACACCTTCACCACCTTGTGACTTCAAAACTTCAGGCGAGATGTAATCCGGTGTACCCACAGCTGTGTCTGACCTCACCAAACCATCCTGGACAACACGTGAAAATAGTCTGTTTAAGTAAGTTCAAACCATGTACCTAAAGTCAAGCTGGAACTTACGGCATCTATCTTCATGCACGTGCCAAAATCAGCCAGCTTCAGGTGTCCAAATTTGTCTAGAAGCATGTTATCGGGCTTCACATCTCTAATTACACAAAAAGATGTGGAAAGGAATCAATATATAATTGCTAAACACTTATCACATTTGAATAATACTCTTCAAATGTATTCTTAAATATATCCAGCAAGTGTTTTATTAGCCTATTACAAACTTGATGCCATGTGTGAAAGCAATTTATAATTTTTACTTCTACTTTACTGGATGTTTTACTTAATTCCCTGTCAATCACTAACAATATACCTGTGAACAAAACCCATGGAATGAATGGCGTCCAGCGCAAGCACAACTTCCGCGCAGTAAAATCTGGCCCATTTTTCCGGCACATCGTAATTGGACATCAGGTTGACTAGATCCCCACCAGGCATATAATCCATCACCATGTAAAGGTACTTGCAGTCTTGAAATGCGTAATGAAGCTATAAAAATAACAATTACAAATCACTTATAATTTAACCCAATTGGATACATAGTAAAGATACAGTGTTAACACAAAAAACTTACTTGCACAATCCATTCACTATTTGCGTGCGCCATTATGTCTCTTTCTTCCCAGAAAAATGCAGAATCTGACCGCTTAATCTGTTCATTTAATCAATCAGTAAAGCATTAAATTAACCTCCAGGTTTGTATTACAAAACCCAAAGACTGATATACACTTACCATTTCAAATTTACTTAGCAGTTTCATAGCGTACACTTGTTTCGTCGACCGATGCCTAACCTGCACACAAAGTAAAATATGAATGAATTAACTGTCACTGACAACTAAATTATTATGGAGATTTAGATAAATTGCTGGCATTTCAACAAGGACACTCACTAGTTGCACTTCACCAAATGCACCCCTTCCGATTACTTTAATCACTCTAAAATCCTCCGGCTTCATCCGAAGCGCAACAACTTCAGACGCGGCTTTTTCATCTGCAATTTTTATATATATATATAAAAAGAAACCCAATCAGTCATATGAACAACCATTTAGACTGATACCCTAAAAACACTACAACTCACATCTCCCAAGAAAAACGTCAACGTTTTTAATTCTCTTCAGCGCTGGATAGTCGCAATCCGCAACCAAGGCCTGCAAAACATCCTGGAAAGGAAAAGAAAACATTGATTTAACACAATTGGCAGTGCATGTAAAGCACATTCCTCTATACATATATGACTGAAGTTGTAAGAAACACCCACCCGTAAAATAATAATATGCACTATAATTTCAACTTGTGCATTTCGGCCATATGGTGCTTGTGTACCTTTGAGAAGTGTGTGCGTAATAACATCTCGAAATAACCAAGATTGTTTGCACTACTTTTCAAATAAACTGCATCAATGTGCATTTAACGACTATATAGTGACAACAGGCAACTTCCGTTTCTTCTACATTTCAATTGCAGGAAGGGTTAAAACAACCAAATGGTAACTTCAACATGTCTATGTAGATAACTGGCTTTAGCATATCACATATATTTTTTTGTAAACTAGTAATCACAGGTTTAAATATTTAATTTTCTAGCCTTGATTCCAAATATTTTTTAAATTTCCATGACCATAATTCTTCCAAGTCTTTAGAGCAGATTAAATTTGACAAAATATTTATATCATGAACACTGAGAATTTTAAAATATTGAAAAATTGACTTAATTTCTTAAAACCCCAGCCTTTTTGCAATTATTTCCATGTTTCCCAAGTGACGTCACTTGGGAAACACTAGGGTTTAAATTAAATGAAGTGACCCTTTATACTAATTAATTTATAAAATATAATGGAATATTTTCCATTATTAAAACCTCACTTTTAATTCTGCTCACACATGTTACAAATGTTCAAATATGTTGGCCCGTTTCCAACACAAAATCTAAGACCCACCACTTGTTATTTAGTATTTCACCCAGACTTTCGGACTTGTTATTTCAAATTCACCATCCTTTTATGGTTATAACATACGAGCTGAATTCCTGCTATTAAACACATCCGTATTTAGTTTCCTTTATCGATGCAACAAATTATCTAAACATGATACGATACAAGTCTTTACACATTGGTGGGGGTCGCATTATACAGCAGAGGTCACATCATGTAAAAGACAGACATAGAGCACATGTGGTTTTCCAAAATTTCCAAACTGATAAAAGGGAAAAAAAGTGACTTATAAATTTAGGTTACCCATCAATTCAGCTTGTTCACATTCATGATTAATGATGCAGAAAATAGAGGATCATATCTTTGAAGCACATTTTACTTGTAAATATTCCAGAAGATGGACATAAATACAATTATGTTGCACAAAATTACCACCAGAGCACTGAGTTATAGGTCAGCATTGGGAATTTTGCTAAACTACTTGGCCAACGCCACCAAAACTAACAATCCCCATTCTTTGGCGAAGACGTCATGACATTTCCAAGAATACCTTTTAAACAGTACAGTACAGGAAACAGACCTGTTGATAGACACAATTACATTATTTATTTACTTCGCAGAGGAAGAATCTGTGGTTACTACGCAGCAAAAATATATATATATATATTATGACCAATCCTAGATATTTAATAGAAGGATAGATATGGTTCTATCAATTGCCTGTGATACTATTCCTATCATAAACACATACCACATGCTATAAATGTTTATGCTTTACTTTTGGAGCATTCCTCGTATTACACCAGTGTAGCACACTAAAAATATCCAAGGCCAATCAGATGGGTTATATTTTTTACCTATCAATAAAAATCAATAAAATGGCAGCCCCAGCATTAAAAAAAAGATGCTGGGAAAGTGCAATTCCAGTTATATTATCTTTACATTTACCTCCAATCCCAACATAATAGTTGCACCGAAACATCTAATATTTTTGTTGGCACTGAAATAAATCCAACTTGGAACTGAGCACTATACATTTTTATATAGTACATACACACTTACAACCTTAGAAGTATAATATTGTATATCAATATCAACTCACATCACTTGAATTCCAAACACATCAATGCAAAATTACATTGAAATATTTATAATAATTGTAAAAATTGTCATAAATCATAAAGTATTATTCCCACAAAATTTATGAACTAACAATTCCAAGATTCACACCCACCCCATGGAAAAGGGAAGTATGCATGATGTTTATCACTCTTGCATTTTCCATGGTTTTTCTTTCTATATTTTATTATAACAGCTTTAATACCATTAAATTTGCAAAACAATTTACTTGCTTTCATGTAAATATTTGAATGAATCAATGAATGACATTACAAAATAAAGCACCATCACAATTAAAAGAATATATAATGAAGCCAAAATTACCAATAGTCCATCTGTATTGATAACAGATCTTGGATTTCTCATCATTTGCTGGATAAGCTCCAACCTCTTCTGTCTATCAGGATCTTTGATTTTCTCCATGGCTGCAAATGCAAATAAAACATGTGTTAATGACATGAAACAAAACAGGGTTACAAACAAACTGGACAACAAGTCGTTGAACTTACCTGAGGAAGTGTACTACACACAACAAACTTTTATTTCTTTTTTTACCTTTCCCCAAATTTTCTGATCAATTTCCCAAATTTTCCCATGCATTTCAAATCACTGTTTTCACACATGACTCGCTTGTCACACATGTGTGGGCCACTTCACTCAATTTTCACCGAATTTACCACCGCTCTATAAATGCAACACAAACACACACATGCCTGTCAACCGTATTTCCTGTAATTTTTTATTTTTAATTTGTAAACAGTATTAAATTCAGCGGAAAATGCGTCTCATCCTCAGGATGTTGCACCAACGCTTCGACAGAGAAGGAATTGACGCAAAAACCGATTAAAATGAAAACTTTCTCAGGTTGGAATTCTCAAAAACACAAAACCCACAGTAAATCCATGCACGTTACCGGGTGTTAGTGTTCTCACACGACCGAGTTTGAGAATTTCTCACTGCATGCCGAAGCGTTTGTACGCCCCAGAAAACTTGAAAAAATTGCAGTGCAACTTTCTTGCGCGGCGTGGAAGACGTTGCAACTTTTAACACGGTAGCTCCGTTTGTATATTGCGCGCAAATTGACGACCGGCAAGGAAGTTGCGTGATGACATTTTCTGAATGAAAACTCTTTATAAAATTCAATTGCGGGGGAGAGATGATGTCATCGTTGACCTTCAATCTACTTCAGTACAATACTCTTTCACGAACTTGAAATTGTACTTGAATATTAAAGTTCGCGATTCAATTAAATCAAATTACAATGTATATAGGAATTAAATTAAATTTTAAAAGTCATAATTCAATTTAATTAATTCATTATATATAAAGCGAAAATGCCAAAGTTCACAACACCTTTAATTGAATTATCACAATTATAAGTATCAATATGTCAATAAAGAAACATTTTTGTAACTTTTGTGCAAAATTTACAAAGGCATGCTGTGAATATAAATACTAAATGAAACTTCTGAACTTCAATTGAATTGAAGAAACCTGAAATTTAAATAAATCCCAGGTTAACATGCTGTGTGCTTGATATTTACAGTTTGTTAATTACTAAAAAACCATTATTTATTTATCACGCACTTCGTAAATAAATAATAAGTGCTCATACAGTTTATAGTAACAAATACCGGTATATAACCGCTACCAACAACAACCGCTCTTGAAAATTAGGAGAAGACTTTTTATAAATTTGGCCATATATAGGAATTTCCTTCACAGTCAACTCAAATCCCTTTTCCGGAAACATGTATTTCCCTTATTAGATGCGTTTCATTTTCGCCATTATGCAACATTTTACAGGAAAAGTTGTCTAAAAATTAATGAACAAAAAATATACCATGGTTTTATTATTGGTCTCTCATTTTTTTAATTTCAAAAACACTTACTACTTTTTCAGGTAAGCATTCACCCTAGAAATAGTCAATAGAATCCAGTCTGCCAACGAGTTGACTGTAAATAACAATCAACATAACATAACAACAATAAAAACGCGATTTACAGGTAAAATAACGGTAGCGGTAGCGGTTTCACACCGACTGACAAAGTGAACAAAGTTCAACAACTTCATTCCTTGCTCTCCTATGACTTTCTTTCTTTACAACACCGGAAAGGATTATTAGGAGATCCGAAAAAATAACACACTTACGACCTAACAATGACGCGATTACCGCAAATCCAATCCCTCAGGGCGCGGAAATTGACTCAAAGGGCCATTATCTTTTAACTACTGGCGCGTTTTCATAACATCAGTGACGTCACCCATCGAAACTCCCCTCCTTTGGAACGGACCACACCTACCCCCCTCCTCCGGATGCGAAATGGACCCGGCCCTTCCAAAGCTTCTCTTTCAAAACGAGATCGAAGCTGCGGTACTAATTAGTACAAGAAAATAAAGAACAAACTTACCACTTTGTAAACGTTTCCCAGAATCCGTTCCTATGTCTTCTTACTTGTAATAAACGGCATAGGGCTTTGATGTGATTCACTTTTTATCGATGGACGGGGTGGGAGGACTTTTGTAAAAGTGCAGGCGTAGCGCTTTTTCACAACGATAACAAAAGTTGCTTCTCAAAAATATCCTCCGCACGGAAAAGTAGAGCCGCAATCGTCCAAAAAACGTATCCAAAATGCGCGGTTTTCGTTCACCGAGCAACATGCCACGGGAAAACACTGCAAACTGTCGCTACCTTCGTCCATGACCGACAACAACTACCGACAAACCCTCTCATCAATCCGCACAGCTGCGATGGCGGAACGCGGAACCGGAATGTGGTTCCCCATGATGCAACGCGGCGCTGCTTGTTGCAAAGTTCCATTCGCAACTTTCTTGCAGCCGCGTTGAACTCGCGCAACTGTCCGTCACGTGACTAGTTTCCACCGGCGTTGTGACGTCGTTTATGTTGCGACCGCGCCAATTTCACGCAATAAAGTTGCATGCGCAGTCATTATCCATTCAAAGTGGATTCAGAGTGCCGATCGTTCCTTTTTTGAGACTGTAATTTATAAATTTTATCTCTTGATTTTATGTAAACATGACACTAATTGAATTGGAAGTCGATGCATATGAATTGCAGTCTATTACCCTAATATTGAAGCTGCATCTATTTTAAAAGGACCTACAAATATAAATTTGCAGCATTATATATAAGAATATATTATAAAGTACGTGATATATATATATATATAATACATTTGCAGCATATATATTTATAAATCTAGCTACATAATGTATATATTCCCATACACCTATTAATATATTGCACACAGCTGCTATTTTAAAATCCAAACTGCATTTATTTTACAATATTCAATTGAAAGGTGCAACGTGAATATTCACAAAACCATATTGCATGAAACTTTTCAACTTGCACGTGCAAAGAAGTCACTAAAAATTGAATATACGCAATAGTCGATTTCAATAGTCCATTGTTCAATCGATTTACCGCAGTTCCTTATGGAGTAAACAATATCTATTGCATACAATAATTCAACCATGTATTGTTGTTTTTGAATATGGCAGACACATTTTGCAATATAGGCCTCGAGTAGCCACGCCCCTTTTCCGTAGGGCGACACCTTGTGGCGCTGCACCAAAATACTTGGCGGGTAAGGTAGCATAATGTCCTTGGTTACTTCTATAGGAAAACCCCAATAGTCATAATGGAATACAAAGGACCTAATCAATGGGCCTAATGCTCCTTACAAAATCTAATGAACCCATTGGTTCTAACAAAGTC
>JAQIWR010000043.1:0-38044 GCA_034695945.1 Glomeris hexasticha
TTTACGGCGGTGTTTATGACCCCGTGGCCTAGGCTGTGTGTACTTTGCCTGAGTTTGCACTTTGCCTGTAACATATGTATGATTATACCTTTGCTGTCACATGTTATTGAATGTAATTATATCAATATGCAACACACTATATGCATATTTTATAACACTTTGATCTCTGAACAATTCATACATTTATTATGTAACACCTGCAAGAACTGCAGACAAATCTTTAATTTTGCATAATTTGAATTGTTGCATGTCATTTTTGCTTGCTCAATTCAGAGTCAAATTAAATCTGTTACTAGTGAATTCAAAAATATGTCCAGCACTGTATGACTCACCCAGTATGCAAGCAATAAACAAAGTATGTGCAGGCTAATTGCAGTCATTTTTCAATGTGCTCTCCATTCACAATGTATAACACCTGAATAAATAACTACTGTGCAGATTTTGTGGCATTGGCAGTTGACCAGCTATAGGCACAATGTCAACAAATTCCGAAAGTTTTATTTGCATAGTTCAGCAGTGAACTGAATTATTTATGATTAGCACGGATACGCACCCTTCGGAATTTTAATTCAATGTCCGGCCAGCATTTTAATTAATAATATGCCCTACAAAATATAACTGGGGCACATATTCGATAGATATATGCATTTCCCTCGGGGAATTAATTCATTCACATATTCACATACATGTGCAAGGATGAAAATTTATAATTGAAGATTAAGCTAGGTGAATTCTCGGTAATTTTGAGGCTTATCTCTGGGTTTAGGTGCTCACAGGTCCATTATACAATGGATTCACTGGCAGTAGTCTCATTAAATTCAACTTTTAAATCTCATTAAAGTGTTGTGCACTCATTAAGGTATACCTCTGTACCAGGAAAAAATGGGTTTAAATTATTATTTCCTTTTTCCAAGAGGTCCTGGGGGCATTATTCAAATGAATGCAGCCAATTTAGCATATTTTGCGGAACAGCAGACAGTAATTAAACAATAACTAGACGTTTGCATAAGCTAGGCTATAATGAAGTGCATGAACGCATCAACAATATTCAGCTGGTGCAAAATGGAGATCGAAATACAAAGCAAAGTTGTCTACTTTCGTAATAAGGATCAAACAGACATGGTTTAAATGAAACATGAGTGTGTTTGATTTGGTGCCAACAGTAGTTTACAAATTTGGGATCCAATCAGCAGCGGCCATTAGTGTCACAGTAAACAAGTGCATGGCGCTTCAACTAACGGACCGAATCAACTGCACCATCTCTTTACATTAGAATCACATCAGAATTCCGATCATGAATCTTGGCTATTCCTGAGTCTGTGGTTCTTATTAACTGTTTTACTCTCACAACTCCTCTGGGAATGATTTTCATTTCAACACCGCCTATGAGTTATAGGTGAATTGCTAAGGGAGCAGCCATAGTTTTAATTAAATGACCTCCTCCCCCGCCCCCACCCTGCCTTACATTAATAATCTGCACCACTTCTCATATACGTAATTGGGAATTGGTTATACTAATTGACTTTACTAATTTGTAATCGATATACATAGATACTTAAAACAAATCCGAAAATATTTTATTTGAGGTGAAACTTACACCTCTACAATATTTAACAAAGCCACTTTCAAGATTGCATAAATTAAGTGGACAAGACAGATGGAAATCTAATGTTATACAAATCATTAACCAATGGCACATTATGTGTTAAAGCTTTGTAAACATTTGTGCAATATAGGTTGGTAAAAGTGTATAACTTATTTTTGGAAAGCATGTAAATCAGTTTGTGTCATGTAGGGTACATGTGCTATTCTGAATGAATGAGTAGCTTTAAAGTCCCAGGCACCAAATTTGGATAACCATATAACCTTGCCCCTTTTGACACTTGCAGGACACAAAATGCTGTATCACATTTTGAGGAACAAACTCGTAATCGATCAATTCTAGGCATGATGTCTGCAGAGTATGCAAATCAAAAATGCAAAACAAAAATACGTTAATTCTAGCCAAAATGTCAATGTACAAAAATTCTGCATTTGCCGCCATAGACGAGCCAAAACAAGTGTTTCAGGATTAAGGTTGACCATCCGGCCCCCTGGTGGCCAAACGCCACTAGCAGAGTATGTGCATATTTTTAATTTTTTTTTCAGGAACACTAAAAATGGTATACTGGAAATCGTTGCATCGTGAGGTGCAGAATACAGTCTTACATTTTAATAATAAATTTGAGCATTGTATAGTTAAATTGTACTATTTTTGCGGAGCTTCCAAAACTGCATGAAAAGTATTTTGTGAAGTTTGGGAGCTCCACAAAAATAGTGCAATTTAACTACAACGCTCAAATTTATTATTAAAATGTAAGACTGTATTCTGAAACTCATGATACAACGATTTCCAGTATTTCTTTTTAGTTTTCCTGCAAAAAAATTAAAAACGTGCACGTACCGCCAGGGCGCTTCTGCTAGTGGCGTGTGGCCACCAGGGGGCCGGATGGTCAACCATTGGGTCAACCTTAAGTAAATGATTACTGTATTGCAACCAATTAATTTACATTGTGTTAGCAAACAGCAACATTCAAAGAAATAGCTTGTAAACTTGTGCCCCTTACTGTGACACCACCAATGCTTCTAACATTGCACAGGCCTTATAACTTATGTTATTCTGCCTTATATATTTTTAAATTCATGAATAAATCATCACACATACTTATAGGAGCAGACATTTCTGTAAGTGCAGGCATCGGAAATTCTAATGACTTCTGGTTATGTAACTTATACTGTCTCCATATACCATACTGAATAATATTTAAATATTTTGGGAGCCTATATACGATGTAACTGCAATAACATTCTGCACACATCCTGCAATTTTGAAAACATCCCTTACAGAAAAATACTGCAGTTATGTGCAATTAAATGGTGCTTTTTTACGTTTTTATGAATGAAAAGCACCATTAAATTGCACATAACTGCAGTATTTTTCTGTAAGGGATGTGAAGGTCAATTATTATTTTCAAAAAGACTAATATGAAATTATAGTTCAGAATACTTTGCTATCACATTGTGCTAAAATATTTGTAAACCGACGTATGTATACGCAGTAGTTAATTTGCAAGAAAATAATTGTTAATAACAGAGTTGAGGGACGTTTGTAACAGAATTTATTGCATGGCAACTGGAAGACAGCCAAACTTCCGGCTGCCATCACCAGAGATAACTAATCCTTACGTATATATGCTAATTTATTAATAGATTGAGGTACTATACTACAAATAAACAAGCCGCGATAATTTAGGAATTTAAATAAGGCCAAATAACATTTGTATGACACTGTTTTCCTCAGAAAAACTCTTACATGGAATCAATGTGTATTATGTGTATTACTTTTCACATTGAATAAATGTATGTACAACATTATAGTCTGTCTACTGAGAGTTGAAACCAAAAGGTCACCTCTTTCATGCCTGGACCAGTCCCATTTCAACAGATGAAGAGACGGGTGTGTAGGCTACAGGGAAATTGGGTGTATTTTGAAAGAACCCAAACGTTCCCCTCATACTTTTAAAATGGACCGGTCCTGGTTTCAACTCTCAGTAGACAGACTATAGCTTTCCTAATATTTTTCTACCAGAGTTCACACGTGAAATTCGCATTATTTGTTCACTTTGAGAAAGTATTTTAATTTGTTTACAAACTTATTCTGCTTTTTGTTGGTTTCAGATGGAGATCAGGAAAGTTTGGAAGCAAATCGGTACCGAAATAGGTCAAAGGGCATTGACGCCCTTTGTCGATCAACCAAGTTCAGTCGTAAAGAGCTTCAGCGCCTCTACAGAGGTTTCAAGCAAGCGTGTCCAAACGGTATGGTCCGTGAGGAGACATTGAGGGATATCTATGCTCGTTTCTTCCCATATGGAGGTAATGTACGCCATACTACTATACAATAAAACTCGAAAGCCAAATTGCTGCACTCTCATCTGGCCTGCCTGGGCTTTCAGACACGAGTTTCTACTCACACTATCTCTTTAAAACCTTCGAGCCAGATCCAAACGGAGAGGTGACATTCGAGGTGAGCACTTAACCTTATATTCAACCATTCCACTCATTCATCTGCTTCACTCCAGCATGTGAAATTGCTACTTTTCACAAAGGTTTCATACACTTTAGAAAAACTTGAAAAATGCACCACAGTTTCATGCACCAAATCTAAATGCTATCATCGTATATAGAAAGCACTTAAGCAAATGAATGCCATTTTCTTTTCCGGTGATGGGGTTATTTGGCACATTGAATGTTTTGCTCTAATGACTAAGTTTCTGATGCAAAATAGACATGTAGCATGTGATCGCATTGTGGTGTAATGAGGATTTCTAGTAAATAATATCGCCTTGGGCAGATTTGGTTTTTGATTTAATGTGTATATGAAAATATTTCAACCTGATGAATTACAGTGTTGTGCACTTATCATCTAATTGCAAATATATACTGTAATCCTACTGTGGTCATGCTATATACATGGTTCAGCACTATAACCAGGAAACTCTCCAAACCTTAATTACACTAATTAATTATTGAAATTATTACTATGTATACATTAAACCTGTCATTGGTGGAAAAGCAACAACTTAATCATGAATATGGAATAAACCATCATTATGAGTTATATTTTTGAGATTTCCAGCTTTGACAGGTTACCGTTTCATGCAGACGGATGTGGGTACACGATTAAAACAACAGAGTATAATTAAGGGATTTTAAAAGTATGAAAAGTATATTTCACAACTTTAACATCTTTTTCGCATAATCCACTTGAGAAATTGTTTTTATTTCTGTATAAGACTGGTTGCAAATAGCAATTCTCAAATTTACCATTGTTCAGATGAGTACACCTCAGTCATGGCAAACCTTCCACCATTTTTAATGTAACATGTCCTATATGCATTATTTTTAATTGCAGTAGAGGCAGCCAATATGCACGCAGTTATGCAATGAAGCCAAGCACCTCTGTACTTTCCTTCATAAATGTTTACTCAAATGGCTTCTGCATGGCACTTTTGAGAGACCTTTTCCTCCTGCAGATAATGCAAAAAAATATGAAATGTTGTTCGGAAATTGCTCACAAGTTCATGCTCACTTCAGAGTAAATGGTTTGCAGACTGGAACATGCTTACTAAACTTATGTATGTTCGAAATATAAGCAATATTGGGCCACATATTTTGATGAAAGACATCCATAAATGATAACATGAAACCGAATCCGCTGGCCAATACTTACATGCATGCTACATTAGACCCATTTCATAGAGATAAGCACATGCAATATCCAGAATGCCAAAACATTTTTTGTGCCCACACTTAAATAAATATAATACATATTGCAACTTCATTAATGTTATAATTATTCTATAAATGGGACAATATCATGCATGCTAAATGAAGTTGCTGCAATATAAAATGGTGCCAACTACTGTAATATGAAGACAAAATTAGATCTGAATACAGTAGTACATGAATTACCCGCCAGGGGTCGGGACGGGACTGTGACGAATATAGGAGAACAGGAAATATGTGTACAGTATAATATATACACATAGGTCTACTGTATATACAGGGTGAGTCAGAAATCTGGTTCATGCCTGTATTGCCATAAATGACGCTTTGATGAATGCAAACGAACATGACACGTATTCAGACAGTCGGGGGCCGTCTGACGATGTGCCCATCGGTCACCTTGGAACATTCGGTCAAGGTCATTTGAATGCTAATTTTTTTGTTAGGGACGCTAGGTTGCCGATGTCAATTAGATGTTAGAACATCCTGTAGTTCCGCGGCGAGGTTATTGATCCCACAGGATAATCTTGACGAAATAAACTCGAGCAGTGGTGACTTTACCAATAAGTTTATTTCGCTGGCAACTTGCACAGCACACAACAGTAGAAATATTAGATTTAGGTAACAGTAGGCAAACTGAACCAACGTCCGCTTCCAGGTTCTATTCAGCTCGAAGCACAATAACCATCAACAATCGACAAAGTAGCAAACAATACTTAAGTGTCGGACACGTAGTCCTCGCAGAGATCGGCGAAACTCACTAAACGTAGGAAAATGCACGAAGCACGCTACCAATATGTAACACGAAGTTACCGTATGTAACACGAAGTTACTGTAGGGAATCCTTACGTACGCACACGTCGCTCTATCGACACGGAGTGAGCTTATCACAAATCGCACGCGTTTATATACGTATCAACACAAAAGAATTAATTACTAATTTGCCTACTGGTTCTAGCTATTGCGTAAGTACAAAGTCGAGCGAACTAGGAGAATACTTGATTGGGAAACGTGTTTGGGAAATCGTTTTCCAGGAATCGAAAATTACACGTGTGGACCTTTGCACATGTAAACAGCACATCCCAACACCTACTCCACCTTATTCATGACACTCTAGCACGCACACTTGCGTCTGAGGACATGCAATGGAAAAAAGGAAATGCCACCAGCAACAATATGTTTGCAATGAAGGTGTTTCATAACATTAGAATTAAGTTGTTGGAGACATTGCATATTATATTAGAAAGTTGGCTGATAGTAATTGAGTTCCCTTGCTTAATCAGGTTCAGGAATTGTATAAAAGGACATTCATGATGACAGAACAATTCGCTCTAGTTTTTTGGAAAGTGAACATGGGCAGAGGCAAATACTTAAAGGCAGTTAACATCATTGAAGAAAATCGTTCTTACCAATAAATTTTCAACATCTGCATTGGCAAGAATGTGGTCACAAAGCATTAGAACAGAAATGTCAAAGTTTAAGACATGGAGAACGCATTGGTCGCTAGGCTACCCGCGTAAGCTCCAAAACGTAAGCCGCTACTGTCGCGTGCTGTGGGCAAAGGTTCATCCGAGTTCCACTACAAAAGATTGGGAGAGAGCTATTTGGAGTGGTGAAACAGTGTTTTCCTTGACATTTCGTGATAAAGGGATAAATGGGTGCATAGGAGAAGAGGAGAGGAATTTCATCCCACCATGTATCCCCCTAATATTTTAAACGTAGTTGTATAAATTGATGATTAGTTAGTGCATTTTCAAATAAGACTTAGGGCTTTGTGGAAGTTATACGAACGTGTTTTGCAGAATTGTGGCTGCGCAGACATTGGGCGCAAGCGCACACGCACGCGCTGTTAAGTGTGGCGGCGGTGCCTGCGGTGTGGAAACCTTGGCCGCAGAGACTACACCACATCCAAAATGTCCTCTGGTTGCGAATCTGAACTGGATGAGGAGGACCGAGCCATCTTTCGACCGTTCACCAGAGAGTCTCTGGCGGCCATCGAGGCCCGGATAGCCGAGGAGAACGAGCGGAAACAGAACCAGCCGCCGAAGGAGGATGAGTTCGAGGAACCGAAACCTGATCCAATGTTTGAGGCGACCATGCCGTTGCCCTCGTGCCTGCAGGCTGAGCTACCACCAGAGTTGGTTGCCACGCCCATCGAGGACATAGACAAATTCTATGAAAATGTTAAAGTATGGATCAGACTGAGCCACGCGCATACCTCTTCTTATCAATTAATCATGACTTTCCAACATAACCATATGTTTCATTTGCACTTACAGACTTTCATTGTGGTCAGCAAGGGTAAGGATATCTTCCGGTTCAGTGCCACGGACGCCATGTGGATCCTGAGTCCGTTCAATCCTGTGCGCCGTGTTGCCATCTACGTCCTCGTTCACCCACTCTTCAGCTTCTTCGTTGTACTAACCATCCTGGTTAACTGTGTGCTCATGGCAATGCCAACTGACAAAAGCATAGAGGACACCGAGTAAGTAAAGTGTGATAATTGAACCCATTTACACCGGTCTCTCGATAGTCCGGCCTCCTTGTCATTCCTCGTATTCATGACATTTTTCAGGGTGATCTTCACATCTATATATACGTTTGAATCATGTATTAAAATCATGGCAAGGGGCTTTGTACTGGAAAGGTTCACATATCTAAGGGATGCTTGGAATTGGCTCGATTTTATAGTCATAGCATTAGCGTAAGTATGGTAAATTGAAGAGTGTCACTTAATTGTGGTGTAAGTGACCGCGGTATACATTTCCTGCAGGTACATCACACAATTTATCTCACTGGGCAATTTATCAGCCCTCAGGACATTTAGGGTACTGAGAGCTTTAAAAACTGTAGCAATCATTCCAGGTATGGCCTATATTTATGCACCAATATTGTTTTCATCGATTAACATTGATGTCTATTGCTCATTCTTAATAGGACTAAAGACCATTGTGGGAGCTGTAATAGAATCAGTGAAGAATCTAAAGGATGTAATAATTCTAACAATGTTCTCTCTATCAATTTTCGCTTTACTCGGCCTTCAGATATATATGGGTGACCTGAGGAACAAATGCATCAGGGACCCTGATGATAACATGACGGTGGAGGAAAAGGAAGCATTTTTGAATAACTTTGGTGTGTGCGCCTGAATTATGATGGTTATCACATGAAAGGGTGTGGTGCTAATTCAGAATTCTCACTCTATTTATGGACAGAAAATTGGTTATTGATCGATGAGGAGATACCGCGAGGATACAAATTGTGCGGCTTATACTCGGGAGCGGAGTAAGTTGCATATTTCTAATTTGTCCTATATATAGTATTTGGAAATAGTGTGATGACGTATAGAACGTGTTCTGGTTGATGTCAAATAAAAAAAGGCCCTGTCCATCAAACTACACGTGTATTAAAGAAATTGGCGAGAATCCAAATTACGACTACACCAGTTTCGACTCGTTCGGTTGGGCTATGCTTTCTTCGTTCAGGTTAATGACACAAGATGCCTGGGAAGCTCTGTACCAGATGGTCAGTTTGTATTTCCTATCAAACAAAAAAAGAAGAATGGTTAGACTTTAATAAAAATGTCTGTTGAACTTAAGGTGCTGCGATGTGCCGGTCCATTCCACATGCTCTTCTTTGTGCTCATAATCTTCCTCGGATCGTACTACTTGGTCAATCTGATACTTGCCATTGTTGCCATGTCGTATGATGAGTTGCAGAAGAAGGCTGACCTTGAGGAGGATGAAGCCGATATGCATGAGGAAGCTCTGCGGCTTGTAAGTTTAGTGATTTTCACAGATGGCGGCAGCACTTGTACACGAAAAGTACTTTAAATTTGTGTTTTCTATTTCATTCCAGCGGTTTGGTCTTGACCCAATGCCGGTATGTATAATTATAACACATCAAGCAATGTAACTACACAGTACACGACAAAGAATAGAAACCGTACGAATATTTCAGACGCGGGACGACGGTAGCAGGCAAGATGATGGAATGGCCCACAGTCCTTCCGACATGTCCAGCACGGGTTACGATGGTGAAAGTGCTCCACATAACATAATGACTGAGGATGCCACCAAGCCTGACAAGATGAGCATGATGTCTGTGGACTGCGATGAGGCATTGCGGGATTCAAGGCCTCGCATCAACGGCAAAACTTCCACTCGAAAGGTGTGATCACAGCGACGGCCATTTTGGTTTTTCATCTTCCATAGTGTTATCAAACGAGAGTGTACACTTAATTCACACCTTTTTCTGGTAAAGTTACGTAATTGTTTTCCCGAATTAATATCACTAGCAACAGGGCCATTTGCTGCCGAACAGAGTCTACGCGGCAAGGGTGTATCGTAAGTACTGTTGTGCACGGTAACTACGTGAACATAGTGTAGGTGTGTTTTCGCCTTCCCAGACAGTTCTTCACAAGTGTTAAAGTGTAGTTAGTGTAGGTAGTTAATATAGATTAGAAGGAGACGTGAGTAAGTGATTGGTTGTCATTAGTGAGATTCTATACGGTTAGCAGGTTCCAATGTACGTAAATATGAGCACGGTGTTTGTGGTAGAATCAGTTGTAAGTACTGTAGGGTTGACATTGAGCATATGGAATACTGTTATACCAGGGAAGCCTCAGCTTGCCGGGTTCACCATTCAACGTGCGGCGCGGCAGTCGCGGAAGCCACCAGTTGACGTGGAGGGCCAACGGACGTCGTTTCGGAGACAAAAAACCCCTGGTGTTGTCTACGTTTCTTGATGCCCAGGAGCACCTACCGTACGCTGACGATTCAACAGCAGTGACGCCAATGTCCGAGGAAAATGGTGCCATCATCGTACCGGTTTACGCCAACTACGCGTCGCGCCACGGTAGCTATACGTCGCACGCTAGCCGCATCTCGTACACTTCTCACGGGGACATCAATGGCCGGCCAATCACCAAGGAGACTCAGTTGAGGTCTCGACGTAACATGCAGTCTTTGGTGCCCGAGGTGGTCATCGACACGAAACCGGAGTTTGTAAGTTTGTAAGCCTTGACTTGATATTCCAAGAGTTAGGGCTGTCTTATGGTGTCCATTGTGTACGACTGCTTTAATTTGCAACAAATGTGCTCATCCATTGGCATACATACACTAGACTTTCGATAATCCGGCTCTGGGATGGGATTTTTGGTTTCGATTCCTTAAGACGGCACTGACTTGAATGGTTCCGCAACATGCACTCACTTAGCTCTTTATTGCATATGCCATCCAGAGCTTTAACTTGGCATATTGTTTTCTGCTTTGTGCCCAGGGCAAGCCACGGTCTTTCTTCCCAAAGGCTTCCGCTTTTCCCACTAACTTCTTCGAGGTACCGTGTTTGCCTGCCACTGCATGTTGAATTCTGTTGAAAATATAGATTAGAACAACAGCTGCGATGGTCATGCGGAGCCATTGGCGAACACAGCACTACAATCTCAAATGTTATCACCCAATTGATAATTTGTTTTTTTTTTGGCAGGAATCTTCAATCGACAGTGAGGATTTCTTAGGCAAACACAAGCATTTGGACAACCCATTCATCGAGCCCACGCAGAAGAATGCCTTGTTGGATATGAAAGGTGCTGTTATATATGACTAAGCAGTCAGTGATGTTAATCATAAAACAGAAATGTCATTGTTGGGATCGATTTATTTCAGATGTTATGGTCTTAAATGATATCATCGAACAGGCTGCTGGAAGACGTAGTGGATCAACCGAACAAGGAGGTAGATATTGAAATTAGATATTGGTCATTGTTTGTGTCCGTTTTGTAACTATGGTTGCTGTTAATTACCTGTGTGATAATCGAGTTGCATGGTAGGTTAAATTTCAGTTTGAATACCAAAGCAAGGTATGTAATAAAATAATTCTGTGCATATATTCGTCTAACTAAATCAATATCATTATTCTCATTCATTACCCACAAGTAACATGTAATTACAGGGAAACATTACATGCAATTGTGGAAACATCGATCTAGGACCTGTGTGCCATTTACTTACAGAACACTTTTGCAATTTTAATTTTGTGCACACTGGACTGACTGGAGGCCTGGCAATTAATTTCGATGATGCCTTTGAGATACATATACATTATTTTTGGACATTTTATCCATTTATGCTAATGATCGAAGGATATTTTTGTTTTTCGGCATTCAGCGAAGACATTTCATTGTCATTTGACTAGCAATGTGGAAGAAATACATAGACATCTAATGAGATAATTATATAGTGAGTAATATTTCAATGAAGAATGTATTATTATTTAAGGCCTACTTAATTTAATTATAGTAAACTTTATGAAAAATATACTAGTAATTGTATATTAACATGAAATAATCCATGAAATGAATGCATATAGTCTGGTAACTGTAAATACAGAATGATGTAATAGTATAATATTTGTATTTGCATGATTATAATTTGGAATTAATGATAAAATGTATTAATCGTTTTTAATGTTGGCAAAATTGGCTGATACCATTATTGAATTGTGATTAAACATCTAAGGTATAATTAGTATAGAAGTGTTTGAATCTGCTAGTTGTTCTATGTAATGTTTAAGTGTACGGTGAACTCGCGCAATTGCAAGTTATCAAAATGAGGCAGCTGAATTGCAAAGGCGAAACACCGATTATAGTCTAGTACTGTGACCACTGAAACTCTATTGAAGTGTTGCTAAAACAATATACAGTTTCAACTTATTATTTTCCTCCAGATGATGAGGACGAGGAAGATGTTCCAAAATGGAAAGAGCGTTGCCTAACCAACTGTTTGAAATGCATAGACTTTTTCTGCATTTGGGAATGTTGTGGTTGTTGGGTGACGCTTCAAGGTTTCATTTGTCTCGTTGTGTACGACGCTTTCATGGAGCTGTTCATCACTCTGTGCATTGTGGTCAACACCCTGTTCATGGCCATGGACCACCACGATAGCTCACCACAGATGAACGAAGCATTACAAGCAGGAAATTATGTTGGTTAATTGAAAAGTTATCATGCTGCAATTTGTTTTTCCAAGTAACGGCACCTGATTTGTTTGTTATATCCCATTGCAGTTTTTCACAGCTATTTTTGCTGCAGAAGCAATCATGAAGTTGATTGCCATCAGCCCCAAGAATTATTTCAAGGAAGGTTGGAACATCTTCGACTTTATCATCGTCACGCTCAGTTTTGTCGAATTGGCATTGGCTAACGTCAGGGGTCTGTCTGTTCTTCGGTCTTTTCGCTTGGTACTTATAATTACAAGGGCCTTGCAGTGTCACAATTTGATAACAATATTATGACAGTGTGAATAATTACATGCACATCTCTCTGCTATATACACTCCACAGCTTCGTGTTTTCAAGCTGGCCAAATCATGGCCCACATTGAACCTGTTGATTTCTATAATGGGCAAAACGATCGGAGCGCTGGGTAACCTGACCTTTGTGCTGGCCATCATCATCTTCATATTTGCAGTAATGGGCATGCAGCTGTTTGGCAAGAATTACACAGAATATGTCAATAACTTCCCAACTAAAGAGTGTCCCAGGTGGCATTTCAAGGACTTCCTGCACTCTTTTATGATTGTGTTCCGGGTTCTATGTGGTGAATGGATTGAATCTATGTGGGATTGCATGCTAGTATCTGGTTGGCCATGTGTTCCCTTCTTCCTGGCAACGGTGGTCATCGGCAATCTTGTGGTGCGTACCCTTTACCGCTAAACTGTTTTGCAGCACACTGTCATTAGTGTAATTGAATTGATTGAAATCACTTGTAGGTGTTGAACCTCTTCTTGGCCTTACTTCTCAGTTCCTTTGGTGCCTCCAATCTGTCTCAGGCTCCAGCAGATGCCGAAACCACAAAGTTGGCTGAAGCCATCGATCGGATCAGTCGATTCGTTGCGTTCATCAAGCTCAAGGCACGCACGTAAGTATAGAGTTGTGCGTATGGGGATTGTATATAATGTCCACACCTATAATAAGTTCAACTTGCTGATTCAGTATGGCGTTGAATACTGTCAAGACCATCCGTGCCAAGGTGACCAACCAGATCGCTGACCAGTCAGCCGATATAAGGGAAGTGGGGGACACAGATGATATGACAGGCGACATTCTCATTGATGGTCAGGTTTCCATGCGAGACAAGAAGAGCCCCAAGGAACACACAGCGCTGGAAGTTGCTCTGAATGATGTGGTTGAAATTACAATTCATGGTAAGCCCATTGAATGCAATTTACTTGTAAATAATAGCCCAGTTAATATTGTGTTGTGGGTACCAAATTCAATGTAAACACAAGTACAGTTAGTATAAAATCAGTCGGCATAAAGGTTACTATGCAACAAGTGTCTTGTCGATGTCTGTGCAAAGCATTTTGGTAAATAATTCAGTTTGTTTCTACTTTGCGTCTGTGGAGAAATTTATTGTGGAAAAAGTAAAGTCTGTCTCGAGGAGAGTCTTTCTAAACGGAAACGTTTCCGTGATAATGTGACATGACGATGCCACTTGTTTGACTTAATAACATGTTGCAAATGTAAATTATGTTTTCAACTCAAGTCATTAATTTGAAGGTGATGCAGTCAAGCTAAAGACCATCAAGGACCAGTGGAACAACAAGCCGCTGTACAATTCAGTGAAGAAGACATGTGATGATAGGGACAACAGGGAAAAGGTGCTTAGATGGTAGAAGTATCAAGACAAATAGAAATGTGGTAATCATCATTGGCTTCCAGGAGAAAGAATTACACAGTAACATTGTCGTGAAGAACAAACCAAAGAAGTGGCATGACGATGATGATGCGGTCAGTAATAGGTCAGCTTGCAGCTACAAGGAGAAGGAAAAGGACCAACCTCGATCTAAAGCTTCGAGTTGCTTATCAATCGGGGAAGGTGAGGAGAAGAGGGATGCCAGCAAAGAAGACCTGGATGTTAGCGGTAACAATGAATGAATACACGGTTAAAGATGAGTATAGTCACGTCATAAGGTTCACTATACATTTGTTTGTGGCAGATGAGGATATGGATGAACATGTTTACGAAGACCATGAAATGTGCCATCAAGGGATAGTTGATGATATTGACGTGGACAAAGTGGAAGACATTGTGATAGTCGAGCCAGAACTTCCACAGGTCTGCTACCCAGATTGGTTTTACGTGAAATTTCCATGGTGCGCTACGACCGGCACTCCGTTTTGGGACGGCTGGATGAGCCTTCGCACCAAGACCTTTAGGATAATTGAGAATAAGTACTTCGAGACGTTCATCATAATTATGATCCTCATTAGCAGCTTGGCCCTTGTGAGTTTGCTGCTCCACGTGCTTTATGTAATGTTTGAAGTGCGGCTTTACAGTAAACTACTGACTTCTTTAGGCTCTCGAGGACAAGTTCATCGATAGGAAGCCTTGGTTGAAAATCTCTCTCGGCTACCTGGATAGGATATTTACTGTGGTATTTTTTTTGGAAATGCTTATCAAGTGGCTGGCCCTTGGATTCAAGCAATATTTCAGCAACGCGTGGTGCTGGCTTGACTTTGTCATCGTCTTGGTGAGAAGTGATTGCATTTTTTAATTAGTCTATGATGGTGCAGTGTTAGTTTGTTAGGTATTCTTGTGTCATTGCCATCGTTGACTGCAACTAAATACCTTCTTGCTAATTGAATGTATCTTTTAATGATTTGAAGGTAAAATGTTGTGTTAGCTGCAACAACAACAACACTGATCAGAATGTTGACTTCCTATTTGTCTGTATTGAACCATTGGACACTTAACATAGACTTCAACCACATCTAAGCTTATTGAAGATAAATTATGTAGACCTTTGTACAAATCAGACAGTACATGAAATCTGAATAAATCATCTTGGACCTAATTAAATAATTTTGATGGTGAGAAAATCTTATAATTTATAAAATGTATGCAAGTTTCTTCCACATTCCACTTCATTCGAATTAACAAAGCTTTTAGATGAATGTTACAGTACTTGTAATTCTTGAAAAAGTGTAATAAAGCCCTTTAATGGTGCTCCTTGTCCATGGCAACAAAATTTGACTTGTTTTATAAGATATTGTTGCTATGTTGTTGTTGCTGCTGCTTTGTTACAAAACTGGAAGTTGCAGTCAAAGATGGTGTATCATTTCATTCATGCCCATCATCACTATAATGCCATCAGAGTAGAGCGTCACATTGTAACCTCCTCCTCAGTGATGGCCACACTATGGTATGAGGGCCAGGTGTTTTCTTTAGTAGGTTTCTTACTGACAGGCCAGCACATGGTGCAGAAGGATTGTACTTGCAACCGTTTTTCTCACAGCTGTCACTTATAAACCTCGGTGCAACATTTACCGATATGAACGACATCCCTGCTTTTCGTTCTATGAGAACCTTACGAGCCCTACGACCTCTCAGAGCTGTTTCCCGTTGGGAGGGCATGCGTGTAAGTAGATGAGGAATGGGTGAAACGATCACCTTTCAAGATATGGGTCAGTAGTGATGACCCTTGATGTGTGAAAGTTGTGTTGGTGTTGTGGTGTGGCTGCCCTCCCCGTGGCAGTGCTTTTGTGGCTCGATGGCTTTGTGCAGCCAGGCTTCTACCATATATCTTCTGGGACATTTGAGTGGTATACCTATGTAGATGATGTCCTGGCCATGCATTTTATGTACTTGTTGTTGACATCTTTCATCTCTTCCAGATACTAACGAACATGTCTTCCGACATTTGCGCACGTACATCATGCTCACTTTCACTATCAAGTCTTTTATATAATATATACACACTTAAGAATGTAGCTTTTCTGACAGAGACATATGTCACAAAGGCTTCAGTCTTGATGAAGTCTAACTCACTACTGTATGTAACTTAGATACTGCCCTGGATGCCACCATCATAAGATGACTATTACACCACTTTCTTCTCCCGCGCTAACCTCATCCGTTCTGTATTCTCTGTCTCTTTCTCTACCTGTCTCTGTATGCCTTTTAACATATATATAGTTTGGAGTTGGTTGTCATATATTCTCTGATGGAAGGAGACAACTGGCCTTGCTGTTCCTTACACATGTTTGTTGACACGTGTTATTCCTATCGCACTGCTCTCTTGTCTCTCAGCTATCGGTGATTACCCTCGGGGCCACCATGAGTAGTACCAGGGGCGCCCAGAACGTACCCCCTGTTTTTAAGACGATGCGAACCTTGAGGGCCCTGCGACCCCTTCGAGCCATGTCCCGTTTGCAAGGCATGCGAGTAAGTAATGGGTGCAATGGAAGGGCAATGTATATGCTTACTGTACATGTGTACACTTATATTGAACATACATGAGATACACACTTGTACATGGTATACATAACATCTTCCAGCATGGCTGCCATTGCTCATTTTGTATATATAAGCATAGCCTTGACCTGAAGTCCCAGGCTCTTCACCTGAAAATCCCAAAAGGCTGCATGTATACTGCATCAGATGTAATTTCTTTCAATGTGTATGTACACACACCTAAATACTTATACATCAAATGGTGTTTTGAGGTCTCAAAGGTCTCTTTGGTGTTGTTCTACCTTGAGGATGTTGGAAAGTACCAATGGATGTTGAAAAAGATAGGTGCAAAACTGTCTTGAAATCAAAACATTTTCCAGACACTGGATAATCTAATGCAAATTTTATTTGTATAATTTCTGTTTTTGCTCCAATATTTTGTTTTCATTTGTTTTTGTTTTTGTTGTTTCTAGATATACAGTAAATGCTCCATAAGAGAGAAAACTTCAGAATGTTAATTTGGAGCAAATAAAGGATTTGCCAAATGATTGGTTTGTACTTTTTCATAGTAGACTTCAATTTACTTATCAATAATAAAGCTAATATTCTCTAACCCATGTAGGATTTCAACTGTTTTCAGTATGTATTTAAACTTTCATTGAAATAGTCTACTACTAACACATTTTGTGCATGATTTCCACAGCAAAGCACACGCTTGACAATACAATCAACTCGAAAACATACACCAAGCACAATTCTTTAATTGATAAAGAAATTCACTGTGTTAATTGACAAGACAAACTCGTATCATGGCCATGGGATCATTGAAATTTCTGTGTCTAACTCGTATAGTTCTGAGATATTAATGCATCTTTGAATATGGAAAGCATGGCCAGTGTCATTTATGCTCTGGTGTCCTTATTCATTTAAATGTGTCGCATGCTTTCATTGTTTGCTGTGTTAAAAGTTTTCCTTTGTTTTTTGTTTTTTACAAACCAAATTTAACCATTATTAATTGAGTTTAAATAATACTTGATGCCATTGCAACTTTAACAAAGTACTCTGTGTATAAATTCAGGTTGTAGTGAATGCACTCATCCAGGCCATCCCTTCTATCTTCAACGTGCTCCTCGTCTGCCTCATCTTCTGGCTCATCTTTTCCATCATGGGTGTGAATCTGTTTTCCGGCAAGTATTTTAAGTGCATCAAGCCAGATGGAAAACCAGAGAACTGCACACTCATCAAAACAAAAGCCGGTTGCATGGACATCAACAGGACAAGTACTGATGGTGCTGGCCTCTATAAATGGGAAAACTCGCCCATCAACTTTGACAATGTTGGCATGGCGTACTTAGCTCTCTTTCAAGTAGTAAGTATAGTGGCCTTTCAATGTTTCAACTATATAATTGTAACCATTTGTAGAACTAAATGTTGATTGATTTCAGGCAACTTTCAAAGGTTGGATGGCAATCATGTACGACGCGATTGACAACACGGGTGTAAGTTTGGGAAGAGCAATTGTTTGCATGCTTATTCTCAGTTCAAATGATTGTTTCTCATTGTAGACAGACTCGCAACCATGCTATGAGAATAACCCATACATGTACCTCTTTTTCGTGGTGTTCATAATATTTGGGGCCTTCTTTACGTTAAACCTGTTCATTGGAGTCATCATCGACAACTTTAATGCACAAAAGAAAAAGATAAGTATAACCCTTACATGACAATATATCCCAGATTCCAGATAAGGTCAATATTGTGTTCATATCATCTTATGAGGTTGTTTGATTATGTAGGCGGGAGGATCTTTGGAGATGTTCATGACCGAAGATCAGAAGAAGTACTATAATGCAATGAAGAAAATGGGATCAAAAAAGCCTGTAAAAGCCATTCCACGGCCCAAGGTAGGAAGGAGGCATAAGCCCGAGTAAAGTGTTTTGTTAAGGTTTGGACATTGATTTATGTAATTGTGGCCACCGTGTTTACAGAAAGGTAGTTGCGGTACGCACCACGTTTACACTTGAGCTTTTCAATAATTATTGCACTGTTTGGATATGTTTTACACACTAAATAGCACAAATACATTGGTTGTGTTTTAACAGATCAAAATACAGGCAGTCATCTTTGACATAACGACCGACAAGAAATTCGACATGATAATCATGTTATTCATAGCACTGAACATGCTGACCATGGCCATGGAGCATCATGGACAGACAGAAACGTTCACTACGGTTTTGGAGCATTTGAACACCACTTTCATTGCCATTTTCACAATGGAGTGCGTGTTAAAGCTTCTCGCACTCCGCTGGTATTACATGAAGGAACCGTGGAACGTGTTCGACTTGGTGGTGGTCATCTTGTCAATTATGGGTGCGTTTTATATTGAAACATATGTAATTATGACGGTAATGATACTGGATTTTGTCGGCAGGTGTTGCTATGAAACAGCTGATCTCGGACTACTTTGTGTCTCCGACATTGCTCCGTGTCGTGCGCGTAGTGAAAGTGGGTCGTGTGTTGCGGCTGGTGAAAGGAGCTAAAGGCATCCGTACACTGCTCTTCGCACTCGCCATGTCTCTTCCAGCCCTGTTCAACATCTGCCTACTTCTCTTCCTAGTCATGTTCATCTACGCCATCTTCGGCATGTCGTTCTTTATGAACGTGAAACTACGAGGCGGACTAGATGAAACGTACAACTTCCAGACTTTTGGCCAATCTATGATCCTCTTGTTCCAAATGTCAACCTCTGCAGGCTGGAGTGATGCTCTAGGCACTCTCATGGATGAGTCGGACTGCATGAGGGAAAGTGATCCGGACTACGTGGAAGGTGGAGAAACGTGTGGCAGCAGCGTTGCGGCTGTCGCGTACCTCGTGTCGTATCTGGTCATCAGCTTCCTGATTATAATCAACATGTACATCGCTGTTATCCTCGAGAACTACAGCCAGGCCACCGAGGAAGTTCAGGAAGGTCTAACGGACGATGACTACGACATGTACTACGAGATCTGGCAGCGCTTCGATCCCAATGGTACCCAATACATCTGTTACGAAGATCTGACAGATTTCTTAGACACGTTAGAGGCACCGCTGCAGATCGTCAAACCGAATAAGTACAAAATCGTCTCTATGGACATCCCCATCTGCAGGGATGATAAGCTGTTTTGCGTTGACATCCTGGATGCGCTCACCAAGGACTTCTTCGCACGCAAGGGCAATCCAGTGGAGGAGTCCGGCGACTGGCAAGAAGCAGCGCTGAAGAAGGACGATCCGAGTTACGAGCCCATCTCGAGCACGTTGTGGAGGCAACGAGAGGAGTTCTGTGCCCGTCTCATCCAGAAGGCATGGCGGAGGCACCGGGTCAAGAGCAGTGACAAGGTTTCGGGAAGCGGCATGACGACAACCACCGCTCAGGATTTGTTCGATGGTAGTGATAATCGGCAGCAAACTGCTATTGTTGTCATTGAGAGTGATGGCCATGTGACGAAGAATGGCCACAAGGTTGTCATACACTCGCGGTCGCCGAGCATCACTAGCAGGTCAGCCACCGACGTATGAGCGCGCAACATATGTGCTGGTTACATAATGGTGGTTGTGGTGCATAGTGATGGCAGCGGTGATGGTGAGGAAGCGCTCACCTCTTGAAGAGATGCAACTCGTGGCGAGTGCAACGAGACATACAAGCTTTTATTTTTATATCATTTTTGCAATTCGTCGCATCGAGCCAGCTTCCAAGCGGCAACTCTCTTAAGCTGTTTTTCATTTGGTTTTTATACCCTGTCCGCATTCAAGATTGCACTAACTCATTGGTACATACACTGTGGTATCATGGTTGTATTTTATGTATATATTCTGGAATGGATGAGTGAAGTAGAGATTGTACTCGAATGTGGACAATGTAGCCGATGAGCTACAACTGCAATCTTGACTACAACCAGGGTATGAAACCAATAATTCCTACCTTTGTTCCCCCCGTTATCTAACCTATGTTTCTGTCGATCTTTTTTGTCTTTTAACAGTGGTATATATAGTTGATCTCTGACAAACTCTCCGTCTGTGATTCACGGCCGGCATGGTTTGCCGCGTGCCACACAGCTATATTATAGAACTGTAAAGAGAGTACGTATGAGAATTGCTGATTCTCTTGCTGATGCAATCGCCCTCATATTCTAAAGAGAAAAAGCTAAGAAACGTATAAAAGAAAACCAAGGGGAAAATAGAGACTATAACCATGGGCATGTTTAAGACAGCACGCGCAAAAGGGCCTGGCCCCAATTTCTGTGCATGTATTTATTATAACCATGTAGTGACCTCTTCCGCGTCCGCTGCTATCGTGTTGGTCATTTTTGTAGTTTCGCATGTCGTAGTCAAGATGGGGGGACTCGTACCGTTTTCCTTCGAATTGCTTGCGGTCCCCTTGACGTTCGTCTGGTTTAGTATCTTGGTCGGGCTTGCGCGTCATCATGGCTACAGCTGCATCGTTCCGTCTTTCTGCTGCGGCATTTACCCTATCCTCCTCTTCTAGCAGGTCTCTTTTAAAGGTTTGGAGGCAAAACTTCGTGTCTTTTGGGTCTTTTGGATCTTTTGTTTTCATACTCCTTACGAACACATCGTATTCGGGTGGCAGTCCCATAGCAATGTGAATAGCGGCTTGTACATCCAACATGGGAATCCCAGCCGCTTTGATTTTGCATAATAACGAATTCTTCTTCGACCAGTATTTCTGGATGGTGTCTCCTGGTTCCATCTTTTCTGTCGCATATGCTGTGAAAGCTCTCATCCCGTGCCAATGGTCGCAGGCTGCGTACACTCTTTCCAGCTTATCCCATAGTTCCTTGGCTGAGGTGCATACACCTTGGTCATCTAGGGTATCGTCAGTTATTGTGGAAACTATCACGTTGGTTGCCTTCTCGTTATGTGTTTGTTCCTCAGCTTTAGGCGGAGTTCCCATCCCTTTCTCGACTATCGCCCAAAGGCCTTTGCTCGCAAGCAGGGTCTTTACACGTAGACTCCAATGACGATAATTCTTTTCGTTTAGAACTTCTATCTTCGTGTGCTGGGGCTCCATTTTCTGTACGTGGTTCTAGGTTTGATCTCAATACCAACTTAATTTAACAAAATAAAACGTGCGCTATGGAAAAACCTTCAAACACAACTTTCGAAAAAACGCAGATTTCGGCAACGTTATACAAATCTCGAACACCACACTCAAAATCTTAATTCTATCACTAAAACGGGTTCTCGCACACTTTCTTTTAATACAAAACAACGCCTCTCTTCTGTACTTGCGTCTGCTTTCGTTGGTGGCCGCTAGAGGTCGCTAAGAGTCGTCTTTCTCGTAAACCAAGATGGCTGCCACTTCCTGTTGATTCTTCCTTGCTTCGTCGTCTATTTTGACTTTCGGTCGCTCGAATCGAAAAACTAACGCCGGAAATGGATTCCTCACACAAAGTTCACCAAGAAACGATGTCTTCTGTAGTCGGATGGCTTGAGATGTCCTCGGATGAGGACGGATTGCGATTACCCACGTGGCTGCAAAATGGCGTCCTCTGCAGACGCGTTGTCCGTAGCCGCCGTCGGAAATTCCAGCCGCCGTTTTCCCGTTTCTAGCCGCCGTTGTTCGCGTTTCTAGCCGCCGTATAGCCGTTTCTAGCCGCCGTTGTTAGGCTTAACGAATTAGGCCTCGTTGTCGTTGTTCAACTCGTTCCTCGTCGTTCCACTCGTTATTTTACCGTTCGTTTCACTCGTTTTCTCGTCGTTTCACTCGTATTATCGTCGTTTCACCCGTTTTATCGTTCGCTTAGCTCCTTTCCGTCGTCGTAATCGTCGATCAGCCGCCACGTGGTCGTTCGTCGCAGGTTAGTCTCGTCGTCGTCTGCTCTTTTCGTTCGTCGTCGCAAATCGCTCGTATCGCAATCGTCGTTGTTCGTTTTATCTCGTATTTATCGTCGTCGCTTACTCGTTCTCTCGTCGTTCTTTATCGTTTTCTCGCCGTTATCGTCGCCGTCGTTAAATCGTTCTTTATCTTCGTAAATCGTCTCGTTCTGGTCGTCGCTATTTTATCGTTTATCGTCGTTGCAAATCGTCTCGTTCTCGTCGCCTTTTCGTTATTTTAAACTCGTTTAAATCTTTCGTTGCAGGGCCACACAGTGGATATGCGCCCTGGGCCCATAACCTGTTGGAATTTTCCGTTCGCGGAGAAATTGACTCGGACACGAGGTACGTTACATTGTAGAATCTGCAGCAAAAGAGAGCCTCTCGGCCCATCGCAGTGGTTTTTATTTCAGAAGAGGTACAAAGACACGCCCACCAAAAGGGCCAGAAGGACCGTACAATAAGGCGCTTTTACGAAGGAGTTTCAACCCATCACCAAAAACTAGGTACGATATAATTACTAATACAAATATTCCCAACAAACCATGCAAGTGAGCTCAATGATAATTTTTTAATCGTGTCATCAGATAAATCGACTTATCAGTTTTTATCGTTGACACACATAAGAAATGATCCCCATGTATAAGTATGAAAGTACGTAAGGAATGTTACATAAGCAAGCTAGCAAATGAGTTGCAAGCAAAGAATGTATAAGTATAACACCACATCTAGTGACTTTTCCTTTTCTCCTCCTCCTCCTCCTCCTCCTTCGTCATTTCTATGTAAACAAATAATAAGCATTATTATAACTGTAGTGTCATTCATTCAGGTTTTCTGAACTTGCAGGTGCATTTGAAACGATTTTATTCTTGCCAACATTGCACATTATCACTGCATATGTAATTGCTGGCGGCGCACAACTTGGCGCTGTGTTGAACGATTACTATACCTTGATTGGTTGGGCACCAAATTCCATTCTTGTATACTATATTTCTTTTGTTTTGCCCTACCCTTTGGTATATAATATTATAATTCTGTTATAATTCACTTCAGTCCGTTCCGGCAATATTTCTATATGACTGCGTTGAGGCTGCGCGTGTCTGCTTGCGAGCAGCTATACTCAGCATTGCTGAATTGGGCAAGATAATAAATAGACCTGTAATAATATGATTGTAACAATAAGAATTTATGATGATAAGATCTACTAATAATAATAATATAATATTAATATAAGCCGAATATCCACAAGCTGCCTTCTTTCATCTTTTCGGTTTAATAATGTTGACGCGTGTTTTCCAATAAAGACAAGGTATATAAGCGTCAATACCTGGTCGATAGGAACATTGGGACTTGATCATGTTATGAATAGTGTAATGGGTTTCTTTTAATGTTGACATACAATCAAGTCCTAGTAAATAATTGTTTCGCTCCTGCCGATCGCACGTACGCGCGAAGTAAATTAAATGTTTTTCGCTCAAAGCAGAAATTAATAATTCTAGGATTTTTTTGGCAAACAGTGTTATATTCCAGTTTGGTCTTCCTCCTTCCTCTTTATTTGATTATAGACACTGTTCATGAAATCAAGGCAACCCTTCCTTATATGTAGGACTGTGTATGAACTGTGCTCAGGCTCAAAACTGTCAGATTTCTTCCAGTATAATAAGAATAACAATAATTACACAGAAAGTTGCTACACTTTAAATCTATATTCTTTATACATATTCTCTTAAATAGTTTTGAAAATTTACGGCATTGACCCAGTATAGTACGATACATATTGATACATAATCAGTACATTGATTAGGGTAAATATCTGCACGAGAAGTTCTGCACAATTGTGAATACATTCTAAATTTTATGCAAAACCATATTGTGTACAAAATATTATCATACACACTTGTTGATATTATGGACGAGGCTTTATGTAGAAAATATATGCAGTGGTGCAGAATTTTACAAAGTTTCTTGCCAAATATTTTCCAATATTTATAAAATCCTTTGGCAAATGCTGCACAGTTAGCCATATTTTCTGGACAAATTTTGTGAAGGAACTTTCCTGCATAAATAAAATTTGTTACTAATGTCAACTAATGTCACATAGTACTTTCAAGTCAAATATGGTGAATTATTTTTGACATTGAATGCTCTAAATACTCCTGTTGAACATGTTAATAGTGGCACAGTTCTGGCACATTCCTACTTTAGTCATTTTAAGAAACGTAAAGTAAATGAACACTCACTTCATCACGTAAAATACATGCACTGACTGTTAGTATACCAAGTTAGAACTTGCGACGAAGATATTCAGGTTGTGTGCAGATGCAGCTTCCAATGCACCATAGTCTTTATAATCGCCATTTTCCTTATTTCGTATAGCTATCAATCCTTTATCCACTTAACCATCATATATGAGCACTTTGAGTCTCTCCCGTTCGGAGTTAAATCACCAACTCCATACTCGCCAAGCTTTATTTCCGGCTTTAAATGCCATCAGCTCGGCTCGTCTAATTATAACTTACAAAATAGTTTTCATGTAGTATTCTGATAGCGTTGAATTACCAAATAAGTTCATACAATTGCTTGGCGTAAGTTTCAAATCTACAAGCCCAATGATGGTTCAGTAAGTGCCGTGCACGAAACATCTATCATTATCCTTCTCGCGGCTGTCTTTTTAGGGGTACAAACTACACTGGCAATATTGAAATATATATTGAAACATACAAACACTTGACAGACTTTTAATATATTTGCCATTCGTCACTTAATTGGCTTCTTAATTATAATTCCAAAAGTAAATGCCGCAGTCCGCGTGCAACGATAGACTATATATAGTGTATAGTGTGCAACGCGGGATGTATAGAGCCAATAAAATGGCTCGAATCCAGAATTTTGTGCGTTTCTGGGGGGGAATTAAGAGGGATGTGTATAGCTACAGCCAAGGTGCGCTTTTCAATTGAAAAAGCAAAGGCAACAAACTCGACTTTAAAACACGACCCTTAATTCCAGAATTTAGCCTTCTCGCTTGTACTTACTTTGTAAGATGTTTTGAATTTCACAATTTGTACTATATTACCTGTACATAATACGTCATCAAATAAAGTTTTGATAATTTATCACGATGATGATGTTACATAACACTTGTCATAATTGAATTGCAGAGGAACTTGTATGTAAAGTAATGCACAAAACACCTCCAGAAGTGTAGTGTAGTTATAACTACACTGAATAAGCTCTTCTAGGTGAGTATCTACAGCAGAATAGTGCTGGAAATGAAATATTCACTAAAATATCTGTGAGAAAGTGAAAAGGCCAATCAAAAGGTTATTCTCATTTCAATATTTAGCGGAAAGAGAGTCCGGCCAATAACTTTATATCAGAAAGATCAGAGGGAAGTTAAAATACAGGATAATATATAGGCATTTTTGCTGGGATAAAGGATATATAAAGGAACCCTCAGAATATAGGAAATATAGGAGCACTTCACACCCTGTATGTGTGTGCAGTCAAAACAGTACAGTATAAAATATTCAGCAATATTTATTAATATCATGTATAATCACATTTCATGATATCCAAGCGTGCGCAATGTAACTGCCACCAAATAGCAATGCAAATATATCTCGAGAAAATGAACTTCATTTTGAGATCTGGGGCCCTTGCTTTTATCATATGTATGGTAAGTAGTATATGAAACAAGTATAAACGAGTTAAGAGATTAGATCCCTTTACGACAGCGAGCCTTTTTCTCCAGTCCAAAGTTCCCGAAGGACAACTTTGCAGCCAAGATCCCTGAGTGCGGCCTTTGCTTCATCTTCAATTTCCGAATGGTTCTTTCTGGCAACTTGTATAGCTTCTTCAACATTAGCCTCCAAAAAGTACACCGTGTGCTCCTGGGAACGGGTCACCAGATTACGAATGGCCATGCACGCGTGTCTCTGCAATTATACCCGACAAGTTCATTTCTCTAAACTCTGCATAAAATGTGCCATCAGTTATATACCTGAAGTGGGGCAGAGCCCTTGTGGGTGGTCATGGCTGAAACAATTGCTGTAGCACCACCTGCAGCGATAAACGTCTGCGCTGTTGCTACGTTGCGCAGCGCCAAAGCAGCAATGCACGCGCAAGCTATTTCAGCAACTCCAGGAGCCAGCGGTAATATGGACATTGCAGATAACACGGCTTCCACACCTCCAGCTTTGACAATCTGAACTTTTGCTTCGTCGCTACCTGCCAGGGCCTTCAGAAGCCCCAAACCTTGCCTAACGAGAACCTGCCCACAGATAAAGTTAAGTTACCTTTCATTGTACACGACTCGAGCGTGAAATATCAACAACATGGAACAACACAAAAGCAAAAACGAATGTGACGTCACTACATATAAACAAAAAACCAACACAGCATACAATATTGTGTGCATATACAGGGTGAACCAAAAGTCTGGGCCTTAATTTATATAAATAAAACGGTGGCAATTAGAATAAAAACTACCTCACAGTTGAATAGGAAGTCACATATCCAAAGAATCAGAAAATGATATCCCAAATGACCTTTGACCTTACCTTCAAGGTCATTGCAATACTATCTAGGAAACTGTCAGCGATAAGTCACTGGTTTCAATTGGAAAGTTGTAGATTGTCATTGAAGTAGTACAATAAAGGAGAAACATAATTATAATTTTACTCAAATCTGACCGGTGTGTTTTGTGTGCGCCATCTGTGAATGGTTTTGCTAACTAATGTGTTCCATAAAACTAAACATCACAGATCCACAGATGGCGGCTCAAAAACACATCACATTAAGTGCATCTGCACCATCAGTTTTGAGTAATTGTAATTATGTTTCGCCTTTATTGTACTAATTCAATGATGCTCTACAGCTTTCCAATTGAAACCAGTGACTTACCGCTGACGGTTTCCCAGATAGGATTGCAATGACCTTGAAGGTAAGGTCAAAGGTCATTTGCGATATGATTTTCCGAATCCTCACATGTGACTTCCTATTCAACTGTGAGATAGTTTTTATTCTCATTGCCACCGTTTTATTTATATAAATTAAGGCCCAGACTTTTGGTTCACCCTGTATATATGCTGCGCAGATTTAACTAATAAATGTACCGCATCTTTTGGATGGTCCGTCAAAACTCCCAAGATCACATCCAGGACCCCTTGGCGAACAATTGCATCGCAGTACTCCGCACGTATCGACAACCTTGTGAGTGTTCCAAATACTTCGGCCAACATTGGGGCCTCCGTTTTGAATTCTAAGAATAGTAAAGTTCTACATTATTTAAGAAGAACAATTTGGTAATACTGTATTAATGTGAGGTATTGCATTTAGAAGGACTTGCCTCTAGCAACTTTCACAAGAACATTGAGACCATCATGCTGGGAAACAATCCTATTAGCGTGTTCAATACCACGGCCGTAGGGTACCCTAATGTCATCATCCCTGGTGAGTGCCCTAAGTGCTTTGCATGCATTGCGTACCACAACAACATCACCAGGGTGTAATTCACAGGCCTTTAACAGTGCTGCAAGAACTCCTGCATCAACAAAGCCAACACGGTTTGCTTCGTGCTTAAAGCACGAAGCGGCTACGATTGCGGCTGCGGCACCGATGTCTTCGGATGGACCCTCAGCCTGTAATCGTTCAACCACCACAGGGATGGTGTCCTTGGTCATCAGATCTGGCTGGCCTTCAAGTAACGAAGCCATCGCTGGTAAGGCGTGACTTCGGTTCTGCTGCAGCAGACCTGAAAGTAACTGGAATGCACCGTTGGCCGCGGCAGTTGTACGCGCCGCTTGGTCCGTGTCGCACACTTGCCGTAGTTGGTCGATAAGGTCATCGGTGTCCTCCAGTTTCAGCCTGGACATCACTTCAATTATTTCAGGTGTTTGGTCGTTGGAAGTAGCCATAGATGTTACGTCAACTCCCTGGAATGATTAACAAATATAAATACCAGGCTCGCGATAATCCGGCCCTGAATTGTTCCGCAGGGAAAACATTTCATTATGTTTAAACTGCACAGTTAGTTGATGGTCCTGTCATATTTGTGTTTATTAAATTTAATGAACCCTTTCCACCTTAGTCCAAGTTTCCACACACTGTTATCTGAATAATCCGGCCGGCACCCGCGTGCGCAAGGATGGCCGGATTATGGAGAGTCTGGTGCAATGGTTTTCAGGAATTTCGCTGCATTTCACATCTATATCCAAAACATTAATTTCAATATCGTGCATAAGCCAAAATTCGTAAATCGAATTTCCGTAAGTCGGGGTACGTCATTGTTAGCCGGCATATTCTTGAACCGGCCAATGACATAAAAATTACGTGGAAAAAACATAACTGTTTTACCTAATTGGTTTTACACTGCGTTGGTTTCAGAATACGTACTGCAAAATATTATAACTTAGTCAAATATTAGTCTTTTAACGGTAATTTTTCCATTTTAATTAATAAAATCGTGATATTTGGTGATATATACTATATATACTCCCACGCACGTTATGTATAAAACAATGAAAAAGCGCCATTTGCTTATTTAAACACCTGCGCTTGGAATTGCTCGATTGCATCAGCAACAGCTTCGTCTTTTGTCATGCCGAAATCTTCAATGTTTTCCTTTACAACACCATCAAATGTTTCGCGCGAAACTGCTCCTCTTCGTTCCTCCATGGCCTCGTAAGGAATTTTAACAAAGCATTCACAATCACAACAAAGAGGGCGGCACCGTCGACTATGATGACATCATCGTGTCATGACGTCATCCATTGCACCTGTTCGAGTTGAAGTTACAAAGCTCTAGGTTGAAGCGCTGTTATTGTCCGAGATTGCACTCGGTCCGCGCATGCGCGCAAGTAGAAATACGCAAGAAATACGTCCATTTATGGTGACTTATATAAAAACTCTCTCAGTTTTGGTTTTAATTAACTAGATTTGAATCTATTTTATTTGTTATAATCTTTACTCCGAGAATTTACAATGCCTCGAGATTCGGAATTGAGATACGAACATCATCGAAAAGCGGATTCTTCACAATCGTCCAACGATGAAACTGCTGTCATAAATTCAAGATCTCGGAGTCGAAAGAAGGTGAAAAATAGTAAACGGCATGAAAGTAGGTCGAAAAGCAAAGAATCTTACGAATCGAGCGCGTCCGATTCAGGTAACGAAAGGAAATCACGTTTTAAAAGGTCTGTGAATGAGAAAAGTTAACCCTAGATTTTAAGCCTAATTTTCTCCATATAAAGCAAATGGGGCTGATATTTTTGCGCAATTATTTTCAGAGATGGCTCAACGTCGCCCAGACGATCTTCTACAAAATCAGACAAGAAGAAGAAGCATGTTGCAAAGTAATAATCGTAATTGCCACTGTTGTGAATGAATATATCAGTTTTTAAAGTTTTTTGTAATGGAATATTGTGCAGAAAATCCAGCAAAAGTAAAAGTTCGAAAAATGTTCCCAGCGAATCACCATCATCAGACTCGTCTGAAGATTCATCATCTTCAGACGAGTCTTCAGATGAAGGCCCAGTGGAAAGACACAGTGAGCAGTGGTTGATGGAAAAATTGGGTAAATTGCAGCAGGAAAAACGTCGGAAGAAAGAGGAACGAAAGTAATAAATCAAAAACCGAATCACTGGACTTGAAATAGTATGTATTTATAATTGTCATTGCATCTGTTTGATAAGACAGCAGAATGAAGTTCTAAAAGCTGTTGAAACTCCCGAAGAAAAACGTCTTAGACGTTTGCTGAAAAAAGAAGCGAAAGAACGTAAAAGGAAGGAGCGGATGGGTTGGGACAAGGATTATATGGTAATCGATCACATAAAAAACACATGAAACACAGCTGTGATCTGATCCTAATGTGAATAATTTCCCATTTTTAGCATTATACAAACACCGATAATCCATTTGGTGATGCCAATCTGCTTCAGACCTTTGTTTGGCAGAAAAAGCACGAAAAGGAAGGATTGGTGAACGCGACCAGCGAAGAACTGGAATGCAGAAATAAACTGAAACAAGAGGAAAACAGAGTAAATTAGGGAATTGTTAATTACACCAGACTCTCCATAATCTGGCCGTTCCTTGCACACACATGGGTGCCGGATTATTGAGATTATAATGAAATTTAATGGTATATATATGTTACAGTAAATGTTTAGAAGTTTCAAGTAACTTTATAAACTCGCTGACTGCATCGCCAGTGTAAAGAAATATAGAAACTGCAACAACACGAAGCAAGTGTTGTATTAAAATGTGGGTGTAAATTAAAGGTGAACTGACGCAGTTTTGTAAGGTACCCTGAAACTTAAACTACTTTCAGGAAAGTCATGAAGAAAGCAAGTGTTGCAACCAAATGTCTGTGAAAATTAGTAAAAAAAAGTTATTAGATGTCAAAGTTTGACCGTATTTTTACTGAGACCCTTATAATTGATGCTCCCCTATCCAGAAAGCCAGGGGAGCATCAATTATAAGAGTCGATAAACCTACGGTCAGACTTTGACATCTAATAACTTTTTTTTACTAATTTTCACAGACATTTGGTTGCACCACTTGCTTTCTTCATGACTTTTCTGCAAGTAGTTAAAGTTGATCCTTAGTTATATAATTTAAAATTTGGAATTTGTAAATGTTTGTGATAATTCCTGTTATCTGATCACTATGATCTCAAACATATTTTATTAATTACAGTAAAACCTGTTTATGGTGCAATCTCAAGGGACTGCTAAACTTTCCACCATAAACATGTTTTTTTAATACAATAACTGTCATTTATCATGCAGCATATGGTCCCAAAAAAGTCAAATTTTCCACCATAGTCAGGTTTCACTGTGTATAATGAGATTGTAAACGTTGAACAAAATCCTGTACATTGCAAGTAAAGTAATGGGATTTTGCAATTTTGTCAATGATATATAGACCAAAGATTGGACCTTTCGAAGAGCAATGCAGATGACACTGAGAGTGTACGAGGACAGATAGTAGTGAGCCTGATGTCTCGAGATGGTCATGGCTCTGGGAGTCAAAACGTTGTGGTGGACTCCCAAGGGAACCTGTCGTGTCCCGATGACCTGCCAGAGGGTTGGGAAGAGAGACGCACCCCCAATGGCCGCCACTATTACGTCAACCATTTCACAAGGTCCACACAATGGGATCGGCCCACCAGGTATATAACACTACAGTACACTGCAACACAGTACATACAGTACGATAGTTGACCTGGCGACGACCTTTTCTTCACAGTGCTTACCTGTTTCTTCACCCAATTGCTTGTACTTCTTTACGGATAGACTCTAGACTCTACTTTCTTCCTTTCTTTCATTCTTTCCTAGTGTCTGTGTCTGATGCCATTTTTTTTTTGCCAACTCTCTTTACATACTTATTAGGCCCGTCTACTCGAGACCTGTGAGCGAAATAGTGCCCTCGTGCAATGCCGCCAACTTGAACCATAATGCCATACTGCATGGTAACCATGACCATTCGAGAGATGGACATGGGCCGAATGGAACAGCGGTGCGCAGGAGATCCACCAGGCACCGACAGTATCTCTCGAGGAACCATCTACACCAACCGTTGGATCTTCCGGAAGGATATGGTAAATGGGCAATGTGTGATTGCTGGCTTATTTTCACAAATGCCATAGGAACAAAACGTTAATGATATTGCATATTTAACTATGTAAAAAAATACGTATTAAATAGAAGGTTAAATAATATAAAATCAATGAAAATAAATTACTTTGGGGGAATATGCAAGAAATGTATCTTAAATGTCTTATTTTGTTGATAAACAATGGGATTGTGTTTCAGAAATTTGAAGATAAGTTTGGAAAATGTTGCAAAAAATAATTGTAAAGCATTTCATTTAAGGAAGTTCTATTTAAAAATGGATTGAATGCCTGCAATATAAATCCTGCAATGGTTTGTAACACAATTTATATTCTCTGAACTTGCAAAAACTCTGCTAAGCAGTGTTTGCTTTATTATGTTGCAAATTGGTGTAAATATTCTTCAATTTCATTCAATTTCTAAAAATGTTTAACCTTTTCAGCAGTTTTCTTGCTGCAAAAATAGTTGACATAACAGAGTTTCTCTTATGGGATTTATTCTTTGCAGATATCGAAAATTTCCGATAAAAACTTAGAGTTATAGAAAAATTTTAACTTCGGAAGAATTTTGGCTGGGAACACAATAAAGTTTTCAGTTATAGAATATTTCAACTTGGGAAAAAAAAATTTTGGCTGGGAACAATAAAGTTTTCAGTTATAGAATATTTCATTTACGGAAGTTTGTGTTATCGAGTTTCGGCTCTACTTCCTTTTTACGGGTCTTAGCTCGTTGAAGTTGTTTTTGTTTCATACTTGATAAACTCGCCAAACTTGTATTTCAAGCAGTGCAATTTTTTCAGTTGTCTGTAATTTTGGAATGACATTGTGTATTAGAAATGAGGACAACACAGCAAGGACAGGTCTACTTCTTCCACGTGGCTAGCGGAGTATCCACTTGGCACGATCCACGCGTTCCGAGAGATCTGAGCGGCATCAATCCAGCTGACTTGGGTCCTCTTCCTCCTGGATGGGAAATGAGGAACACACCAAGTGGCAGAGTCTACTTCGTCGACCACAACAACCGTACAACGCAATTCACCGACCCGAGACTTTCTCAGAGTCTTGCGCTGCAGAATCTCCTAAAGTATGCTATACGCGCATAACTTTCTGTCAATTAAATATTGATGGACTGTGAAATTAAATGGTCGTATTGTTGCTTTTAGTAATCGTCCGGAGATCAGCAGTAGTAGACACGAAAGCAATAATCGATCCGAAGCGAATGCGGCTTTGGTTACGACAAACAGCAACAGGGATGTTAGCGGCCACATGAACGTACCGGTAACACCTCCAAAAACGCAGGAAAATGGCGACCGGGATGGAGATTCACCTCTGCCAAAGTACAAAAGAGACTTAGTGCAGAAGATGAAGTCGCTCCGTAGCGAATTACAATCTCTACAACCACAGTCCGGACATTGTCGGTTAGAAGTGTCACGGCAGGAAATATTCGAGGTTTATATTCGTACCACACTTAGCATTTGTTGATTGTGATTGAAATTCGAAAAAATGGAGGTTCATTTATTTGTTTTAAATTCAGGAATCGTATCGGTTGGTTATGAAAATGCGGCCAAAGGACATGCGCAAGCGGTTGATGGTGAAATTTCGTTGCGAGGAAGGATTGGATTATGGCGGAGTGGCAAGGTACTTATTCCTTTGCAAATTGGATTGTTTGATGGCAGTGACTAATCAATTTGCTGCATGTTCCATGCAGGGAATGGTTGTATCTTCTTTCGCATGAAATGCTCAACCCTTACTACGGACTGTTCCAGTATTCGCGTGACGATATTTACACGCTGCAAATCAACGCTGACTCGGCTGTTAATCCTGTTAGTAACAAAGTGTATTAATGAGAATGCAACTTTGTGTTTGCAGTATTTACCATGTTTATCGACTTGAGAAATTTGTACTGACGTGAGGTTTTTCGCTACACGTGCAGGAACACTTGTCCTATTTTCACTTCGTGGGCCGCATCATAGGATTGGCAGTTTTCCATGGTCACTATATTGATGGTGGCTTTACAATGCCCTTCTACAAAATGCTACTGAACAAACCAATCAATCTGGATGATATAGAAGGTGTAGATCCGGATTTACACCGCAGTTTAACGTGGATGCTGTGAGTGGGAAGTGTGCTATAAAATTATTATCAACTGTTACTGAAATTTGTATTGTTCATTCTAACAGGGAAAATGATATTTCTGGTGTGATTGATACAACTTTCTGCGTTGAGCATGATTCCTTTGGCCGCATACAAGTCCAGGAACTGAAACCTGGCGGCAAAGATATTTCAGTAACCGAAGAGAGCAAACGAGAATACGTCAAGTAATAATGAGTGAAATGATGAATTTGCCATTCGAATTATGTTTTAATTTTTGCAATTATATTTTTGCGTAGACTTTTCGTAAACTATCGGTTTATGAGAGGAATTGAACAGCAATTCTTGGCCCTGCAGAAGGGATTCAACGAGCTTATTCCGCAAACGCTACTAAAATCTTTCGATGAAAGAGAATTAGAAGTAATTTATATTTGTGACTTGTAAATAGTGTATTGTAGTTTCAGTGCTGAGTTTAGATGTGTTTTATTTGAATTGCAGCTAATCATTGGTGGGCTTGGGAAAATTGACTTGGAAGATTGGAAGCAAAATACACGGTTGAAGCATTGCACGTCCGAAAGCAATATAGTCAAGTGGTTCTGGAGGGTTATTGAAAGTTACGACGAGGAAATGAGGGCGAGGTTGCTGCAGTTTGTCACTGGAAGTTCCCGGGTGCCACTGCAAGGCTTCAAAGCACTTCAAGGTTGATTTTTGTTCTACGCTGTAACTAACAGATGTATTTTTGCAAGATTCGTTTGATAAGCACAATCTCGCTTGTTTGCAGGATCCACAGGAGCTGCTGGTCCACGTTTATTTACTATTCATCAAATCGATGCTAGCACAGATAACCTTCCCAAGGCTCACACTTGGTGAGAAAGTTTCCGATAAAATGTCATACTTTATGTATGTAAATACGGTAGAACCTTGAGAAAAAGACACATGGATAAGTTGTTGCCTGTTCTGGGAAGTTCTAGTCTAGTCACAATGCAAGGCTTGTGTGGGTTAAATTAAATTAGAAGAAACTTTAAAAACGTTATATTATTCCACCATTAAAAATATTAACCTTGCAAGATATTTATTTATGAATTAAATGTGAATTGACAAAGTTTTGAAAGTTTGTTTCACAGTTGACATATTTTATTTTAAACTATGAATTCTTTCTAAAAAATGTTTTTACAAAAATTATATACCTGCACCAGACTAACTGTTCCCTTTTCCAATTGAAGGATTAGCTAAGTGGTCCATTGTTCGACAATTAGACACGAGGGGAAAGCCTGTTTTCTTGAATGAGTTGACTGGACAAAACCAGAAAGGACAATAGAGCACTCAGCTAATCCTTTAATATTGGAAAAGGGAACAGTTAGACTGGTGCAAGTATATTTATTAATAATAATCAAACGTAAGAATAAATTAACAGCATACACACAACAGAAATCCATTGGCTAAAGGACAAACGTGACGTCATAAATGGGTGTAGTTGCCTTTTGCAGCCCAAATTATGATGTTACTGACTCCACCATAATCTACTTTAATTTAAATTTGATTAATTAATATCAGATATGTACAATAATAATCTAAATGCCTTCAAATTTTAAACCAAGGTTTCTAATGCAGTGACCGTGACTTGTGATATTTGCGTTTTGATCCACGATGTCATGTTTAACCTTGTCATTTCTCCTTTGGAGCAGTTTTATGATTTGCTTGTCATTTGTTACACTTCTACTAATGAAAAGGAATGTTAATGAAATGCCTTTTGTGTTGCGTTTCAGTTTCAACCGGATTGATATCCCTCCTTACGAGACTTACGAGAAGTTGTACGAAAAACTCACGCAAGCTGTTGAGGAAACGTGCGGCTTTGCGGTGGAGTAAAGCGGCGTTTGGAAAATATATGTTAGAGTAAAATACGGAAAACGAGCCTCCAAGATTGTTGGATGCAATAAAATCAAATGTGGTTTCTTGCTCATCCGCTTTGGGATTTAAAGCATCGTAAAGCGGGAACAATGATCCATTACGCAGCGGCTAAAAGGCTACGGCCGGGTCTTTGCGAGAGTGTGATGCCCTTTCGTTAAAGGTGAACAGAACAAGTTTTGTAAGGTACCCTGAAACTTAAACTACCTGAAGAAAAGTCATGAAGAAAGCAAGTGGTGCAACAAAATCTATGTGAAAATTAGTAAAAAAAAAGTTAATACCAATTTTCACAGAGATTTTGTTGCACTACTTGCTTTCTACATGACTTTTCTTCAGGTAGTTTAAGTTTCAGAGTACCTTACAAAACGTGTTCTGTTCACCTTTAACAGTTAGACGGCGTTTGTGGCTGTAATAGTAAATACGATGTCATCTATAGCTGTACAAGTGACACTAAGTTCACACTATCAATCAAGCCACATGCGCGTACGTATATATTATATTGGCAATTTCCTTAACGGAGCATTTACGCGGTGCACCGTTTGGTTTGGTTGGTAGATTGGTTTCATTCTGCATGCTGTGATTATCTGTTATGAGAGGAAGCCCAACGGAAAAGAGAAATTGAATCCAATGTGCTGCTCTTCCTTCCCACAGGGAAGTTGAACGTTATTAGATCTGATCAGTGTTAGAACGATTGACGTGTGACAATTTCGGAGACTGAAAAGGCGACTCCAGTGATATTCAATGGGGGCCACAAATGACGTGTTTCCATAGTGAAAAAAGAAATAATATCCTGGGAAATGATAATGCTAATGAGAAATGTATGAATGTGAAGTAATTACAACTGTTTACATGTGACGTGTCCTATTTTAGTTGTATCGTTTGCCAATTTTGTCATACTTTGTCATGATATATTGTATCGTTTGACACTGGATTTGAGCTTCTAATGAGCTAGTTGTCACCATTGAACTTAATTTAAGTAAGTGGGTTTGTAGTGTTTGTTCTTTATTGATGGGCAACTAGAAGATTTGTGGTGTTGAAAAATTAATATTGCAATCATTGGAAGTATGTAATTTTTGAAACAGTTTTCCAAATGTTTCTATTGTTTTCATTTTTGCTCCACTTTAAAGTTGAGCATAAAAAATGCCAGTTACATTCAATAATGCGGTAGACTGGTTTGACATCATTTTCATTGTGTTGTTTAGTTTGGAATTTATTTAACGTTGCAATAGATTTCACGTCACCAGTGTTTTATGTGGTATGTGTCGATCTTCTGAAAATTTGTAAAAATTTATTTGGGTATAGTTTAATTTGCTTTTTCTTCTGTTTTTTATTACCAGGATTTCAAAGACCAGTAATAGATTGTTTTTCTGGTGTAATCAATGTAGCTGTACAGTTATGTATATGCTGTTTCTCCATTTATTCAGTGAGAATTCTGGATTTCTTGTCTTTGCATTTTAAGAAAATTTTGTTTAATGTCTTCTGCTCTAAGCTGTTGATTATTGAAATTGAGCTTGTTTGCACACCATAAAGTTTGCTGATTTATTTATTTACAATTTGTGTCATTCTTTCCTCATTGTCTGCGGCTAAATGCTAATATCTTAGCTCGTCTAATTACAAGGGTATTAATTTAAGGAGGTTCTACTGTATATAATCACTCTTGATATAATGTTACTATGCATAGATGAACACAGTGAATACAGTGAACCTCGGTTATAAACAACTTGAAGGGACCGGGGGTTTTGGTTGGATGTAGCAGAACCTCTCTTTCAAGCAACTTTCATAAATTTTTGGACAAAGTGTCTTACATGTACAACCCCTTGACAAAAGTTTAGAAAATTGAACAACATATATGTAGGTGTTAGCATGTTCCAGATCGATTTACTAGAAGTCTGCATATAACCTATGGAAAAACCACTGAACCATTTGATTCAGTGCATTCATATGCATAATTGGGCAACAAGTACTTAATGGGAAAGCAGCCATTCCCGTACATAACAGGTTCT
>JAQIWR010000044.1:0-37612 GCA_034695945.1 Glomeris hexasticha
GCTGATTTCTCTGCGAATTATCTATGTATTTCAATTCTGTAAACGCCAAATGTGTTTGTTTTCATGGCTTTTTATAAGGACATTAGTTTTCAGGGGGCTTGCAAAACCGTGTCTGTTCTCCTTTAACATATACAATCAAGGATACAATATGTATAAACAAAATGTATAGCACAGCACACAAAAATAAGGAAAACAATAATGTTATGGAGTATATTTCTACAATTATACCTGCGTGGGTGTAATCTGGCTGATATCTTCTGAAGCAAGCGATTTCAATAATGTTGTTTTCCCAGCATTGTCCAATCCCAACAACAATAATCGTACTTCTCTCTCCGGAGCAGACTTCAATTTCCTCAATATGGACAATAAACCCTGAAATTACAGATCTACATTAACGCCATCCACCATAAATGCAATACCTTCCGTTTATACCATTTTATTATCTTGGTGACGTTCAGTTGATGACCAGTGACCACTACTGCGGTCAGTCACCAAAGCAACGAAAACGCAGCAAATCGTTCACTGGAACCTGGAACGCATCACCGATAAGCATGCAGCAGCGCCATCTATCAACAGCACCACAAACACTCAATATTCCAAATAACATCATACCTAATTTTTTTCCTTTATTGCAGCTAACAAAGACTACCTGGACCGTGGTTTCTGAGTTTACAAAACAAAGGCATGAAGGCAACACACTTCCCAAAGAAGTACGACAGGATTCAGCAACAAAAACCGAAGCGCCGACGATTTTTCACGTTTAAACTGCTCAATCGATTACCGGTCATTCAAAATTCGATTTGTGGAAACACCATTTTTCGAAGTGGAGCAGAAATGTCCAAATGTACTGTTATCCGGAAACCATTGAATGCATCCAAAGATTGGTTTCGCAGACTATATTTCACTTGCAATAACCAACAAACAAGCAAATCAATAAAAACTCAATGTTCTCAGACAGAGTAGAAATTGTGTTGTTGGCGCGCAGTTGCAATTTCACTCTAATGTCCTCAAGTAAAAACGCTCATACGCCTTTACATATTTTTGTGTTGCCAAGCTTTCTTTTTTCTCTGTGTTTCGGTGCTTTTCGATGCCTGGATGCTCAGCAATTCATTGTCTTGTTTTTCGATCCATCTTGCGTAGTTGCGGAGTCAGAGCGCGCAATATACCCATAGAAGAGCCCTTTGTGTCGGTGTAACACCAAAGATACAATACACACAAACCGACCAATTCCAGTCTTATTTTTCAGTCCAATCCGCACATAGAATCACGCACCTGCCCCAAACGCTAACTCGCACCAACTAAGGACATTCAGAAAAAGTTCCCGCAGCTCAACCTACCGACTACACGAAAACAAACGATGGGCCGAAAAATTATTTTTCACTCCATCTAAAAAATCGAACAAGTCACACCCATCATCCTACACGTTAAATTTCAACAGCCTTCCGCGCACTTGCACCATGTGATTTCAGTCTTCCGGTGACTTTTCCACTCCGTTACCGCTCGTGCACAGCGAAGGCAGTGTTGCCGACATAACCGCTGCCACATCGGACCCAGGTTCCGTTGCCGGTGACACCATCTCGGTTGCCGGGTTATCAACTACTACAGCTGCGAGGTTGCCATGAGACGTATCGTACACATTTGCCAATTGGTTCTTGACATTTTCAGCATCTCCTTCATTCTCGTTGCTTTTCTCCAGATCGCTCCTCTTCTTTTGCGTTGGGTTTACTGGGTTGTTTGCAACCGGTCCTGTACCGATCTGATGGCTGAAGAAAATCTGCGTCGACTGCAGCGCTTCCGCCCTAAGCTTCGCTTGCTGGGCCGGTGTCGGCTGCGAAGAACCTTTGTGGCCGCTAGGGATAACTTGACATGCCCGGTTAGCTGCCCGCTGCTGCTGTTGCGTGATCTGCGCGCAAGGTCTTTGGATGGGTGCAGGGTAGCGAACAGGTGCTCCAATCGCCGAACCGTGATGCGGTGGTCCGGAGTGTCTCATCACGCCTTGCGGCACGATGACCTGATGAGGTGGCGGGGCCCTCAGAGCAGCCAGCATATTTTGGGCCTGATTAGGGTTAGGTAGAAACCCGGTAGTGGCAGCAGAAAATTGCTTCTGCACGTAAGATCCTGGCGATGGTGCCTGTCCAGGATGACCGATGGGAGAACCGCACGGTTTGGGTCTCATCGTATGCTTAGAACCGACCCCGACAGTGTTCTTGCCGGGACCGCCAACTTGCCCTTGCGATTGCGATGCGAACATCACGCCCGAACTGTCAAAGCTGGGGGACCGTGAATGGGACCTTGCGGGGCTCAGATCGGGCACTGGGACAGGAGCTTTGTACTGCGTGGCCCGAAACTGTTGCGAAGTCATCATGTTGATGGCTTGCGACTGCGAGTGCGATCCGAATCCTTGCAAGCCGAACTGTGTTGCCTGCTGCACTGAACCAGTTTGGTAGTAACCGGGGGTCGGTCCTTGACTGGTTGGTGTCGAATAGAATGATGTTGGTGGTGGGGGGCGTTGCACTAGTTGCGAGCCCATTAAATGTGACTGCTGCGATGGGTCATACGGGATGAAAAGTTGTGAAGGTGGCTGCTGACTGTGTCCGTAGTGGCTCATCTGAGCGTTTGTCTTGGGGTTGGCGAAGTTGGCCATGTTCGGTGGTGCTGGCCCACCTCCTGCAGCGTTGCCCTTCACTGAGGCTGCCGATATGAGGCTAGCAGTCGTTGACTGGATCAGCATTGCATTTGGGTTAGCACCAACGTGCTGAGATTGATGAGCATACGGTGTTGGCATGCGAAACTGGGCGGAAGAGTAGAGATCAGCTGGAAGAGGTTGGGGTGGCGGAGTCTGCATGAACACGTTCTGCTGTTGGCCGTGACCGTACGTGTTCGACATCTGCGATTGTGCAATGGCTTGGGCTTGGTGATGGGGAATGCCGTACGTTGGCGGGTAACCTTGTTGTGAAAATTGCGGTGCTCGGGGTTGCTGCTGGCCACCGTCAAGAGGAAAAGCTTGGTAGAGGTTGTTTTGTGGCATCTGCAAATAACAACAATAACTATCAAATGAACAGGCAAGGACTAATAGAGATTTTAAACTGAATCTTGCTCTTACATTGCTCACCTGTTGAGATGAGTTGAAAAGCACAGTTGGAGGACTGGATATAGCAGTAAGTCCACCAAATGTGTTCATCGAGCACTGCGGATGCGAGGGAGGGCTGAGTGAAGGGGGTGGCTGTTGATGACCGTGCGAAGGAGGTTGTTGTTGCGGCTTCACTTTGCACACGTTGCTTTGTTCAGACATGCTCGGCTTGCCAGACAATGAAGATGCATTGTTGTTAATTGGAGAATAAGCCATCACTGTCACCCCTCCAGTTGGCATTGGCGACGAAGTAGATCTGAAATTTAAATAAAAGGAATACATGAAATGATGTTCCTGAATTCTACAATAAATTCAAAATTGCGGTATGATCTATGATCTAAATATACCTATAATTAAGTTCAGTTGTCAAAGTGCTTGGGCATTGGTCCTCCGATTTTGCCACTGAATTATCGGCAGGATAGCCCGAAGTACCGCAATCGCCGTACGAAGCACCGGTTGGAGAATACGAGTTGAAAGTTGTAGCGGATGACACTTTTCCAGAAGGGCTTCCACCTTCATCCAAGCTCACACCGATTGGGTGCTCCATCACTGTGGTCATAAGAGGACTACTTTCCCACACCTAAAAATTCCGCACGTTACATTCAAATGATCAGTTTCGAACAAACCATAGCCGTGATTGCACCTTGTGAATAATGAACACATACCTTTTTAACTGAAGCAATCTTCATGTTCAAATCAGCCGATGGTGATATCGGTGAATTGACCCCATGTGAAATGCTGCCTTGCAGTTGCATGGGCAAGTTTTTAACGTTAAGCTTATCATCAGAAAGATGCGGCATGTCAGATACAAATGTGAAGTCCAACTTCATATCTCCTGTCTCCTCCATCTGATTAACGTAAAAAAAAGCAATTTATAAATTCAGCAACTGTATAGATGATGCATGAACTGAAGTGACATACTTTTCCAAACTGCTCCTTGAATCCAACAGAAAGCTGCAGGTTTCCTTGAGGTTCCTTCAATATTCCACGACCATCTTCATTGTCCAAACCGCCATCGTTTGATATCTGTTTAACTCGCATTATAGTAACTACTAACCATACTGAATGCATGACAAGACAACCTACTTTCTTTGCATTGAATTTGCCCTGTTCAACTGCTGAATCCAAAATCATTTCCTTTCCTTGCAGTCGGTTCCCACCCTAAAATACCAGAATATAAAACAACGAATGAGGAACCAATGAATTACACAGGGTGTTTGAATCATTCATGGGTAACAACAAAAACCTTGTTCTCAGGTCTATGTCCTTTGGGCTGTCCTCCAAGCTTAGTTTTATTGTGGCTGCTTTCATTTTTGTAATGCGTGTTCTCAAACACTATCGTTGACATGGGAGCATCTGAATCTCCAGCAAGATCATGTGGCTTTCCAGCTCTCTAGTAAACGCAAAAACCACAAATAGCGCATGAACTATACGAATACTTCCTTTAGAAGCTTACACTGACATCCCAAAAAACAGGTGCTTGTTAAATATCTCAGAAAATTGTGCAAATTATCACCCAGAGAATTGATTAGAAAGGAAACGGCAAATTAATTTACTCACATCAATTCCACCTTCGGTGTTATCACTTCTATCAAAATTATTTGCCTTGGCCGAAGCACTTGCCGAGTCAACAGATGGAGCCATAGATAATCCCTGATTACGCATTGAAGATCTATCCCACGCATTCGCCACAGGCTGCGGTGCAAGATCAGCAACTGGATATTTAAAAATCGAGTATATAATATATGCTTCAACAGCATGCATATACAAACTTTACATTTATTGTTGCCAAGTCTCAGAGTTTTAAATACCAAAATTTTGATTTTGACAATTTTATTCAAAATCTCAAAACAAAAAAACATCTACAAATTTGTATAAAAACCAAATGATACTGGAAAATGGTACAAAAAATTATGATAATTTTATATTTGAAATTAAGATAACACAGATATCTGTCGCAATTTTTGTGGCGATGTTAGTTATGAAAAAATAATTGAGCTCCTAATTTGACGCAAATATAATACAATTTCTAATCTTTTTTTTCTCTCCCAATATTTTTCCTTATATTCTGCAATTAACACAAGCCAACTGTAGTATCATCATAGCAAAATTCACCATTTCTTTCAACTATGCAATCCTCAGTGCTGTTGCTGTGCATATTGGCGTTCATTTTGGGGTTGTTTAACCGGCTGTTCTCTCTCTTTGCAAGCAACCTTGGAGGAAGTTTGTTCTGCCGCGAGTGTTCGTAAGTCCTTCCCGTTTTGGATCTCCGATCTTCCTTGTCTTTCCTATTTGGTGAAGTCTTGTTCTCCATTTCCCCAGAAGCCAATACACTCTTCTGTAATTTCTTCGACTTCACTTCTTGGAAGCCATCATTTGAATCGTAGGTTTGGGGACCATCTTGTGGAGAATCCACTACACCAGCATCTGTAGTTACAAGATCAATTTATCTCACCCAATACTTTGTGTAAATGTATACTATATTTCAATCACATAACATCGTATTTTGGTAAGGCGCTCAGAAAACATTATGGTATAATCAGCGCACAGTCATTGGATTGACAGATTGATATATTTTTTTTTTCATCACAGCGCACTTCATTTAATTACTGCCGAGTAAAATCAACTAGTAGTATAAAAACCTACTTGGAAAATTTCCCATGTCCAACCTGTCTTCTGTCTTCGCTTGCTTGGACGTATCAGGTGAATCAGGCTTCCTGCCATTCATTTTCCTATAATGACATTTAAATATGTGTCAAAACGTAAGGTTAAACTTAACTGCTAAAGAACACTTCCTTGAGACACTTGCCTTCCTGGAGCAGCCATCATTTGATGCGCAGAACCAATGCCAATATCAGATCCTCTCATGTTCTCCATCCGATACGGGTTCATGTCCTGCTTAGGGCCTCGAGGATACGGCTGTCTGACATGACCGTGACTAGCCGGGTTCCTGGGTCCGTTTCCATTCCCGTACATGCCTTGATTCATGCCTGGGCTTCCAACTGTCCCTGCAAATGTTCTTTTGCAATTATCCTCTCGCTGTTGCTGCTGTTGTTGTTGTTGTTGTTGATGTTGATGTTGATGATGATGCTGCTGCTGCTGCTGCTGCTGCTGCTGCTGCTGCATCATGTTAGTTGCTCCATCTTTTCTCATATCCATCGGCATCCACGGCTCTTTTGGCCTCCATTTTGAGTTCATACCTGGCATCTCCTTTTTCCCTGCCGACCTATCCTGCCCAACACCTGGCCGCTGTCCTGAAAAGCTCTTCTTACTCTGGGAATAAGCCCTATCATGTTCACCAACATCGCTGCTCTCAGATGCCGTTTCCCATTCCTCATTTCCCATATCGGAAGATCCTTGTTTCGACAGCTGAGGCCTTCGATTAATTTGTGCAGGAGCGACACCACCGCACGCACCAACGTTGACAGGAGGGGCAGCACTGTGAGCACCTCTACCGCCGCCGCCGCCACCACCACCACGACCACCTCGAAACGAGTCATAGTTCTCAAAGCGCCGAGCAGCTTCACGGTTTCGCTGGAAGCGTGGAGGTATCTTGTCGTACCGGTTTGTTTTCCTCGGTGGAGGTGGTCCATCAGGTTTTGATTTTGCCATCGCATCAAAGCCTGCGGAACCAGCGCTCGCGACGGCATCCCTTGTATTTCCAGGTCTTGGAGCATCCCTTTCCTCGTTTTGAGGCATCACATCATCTTTACGTTGCTCCTCAAACGGGGCCTTACCGGAACCGAAAGCAGCTTTCGCAGATGGAGGGCCGTAATTGCTGCCAGTGACCCTCCTCGAAGGTCCGCGGGAGCGGAATCCACCTCGACCACGACGTGATGGTTCACCACGCGGTGAAAAGCCTCCAATTTTTTGTTGCTTCATTTCAGACTTTAATCGTTCCATATCTTTGGGAAGATCTTCCCGTTTTACATCACGGGGCTTATTTTCCTCTCGCTCTTTTGTTACAGGCAGTGGCTGCTTAAATGCTTCCTTTTCATCTTTAGCCTTTTTATCCACAGGTTGCGGCTCACTTGGCATCGATTCAGTTGTGGATGCACTAACCTACAAATTATTAATGAATCAAACCGTACAATTTACACTGTGAATCTGCAACATACCTCGTCACATGATAAATCGCTGTCTTCATCTCGGACGCGTAGCCGTGCAGGCTTTTCCTCAGCATCGGACACATCACTCTCAACGCAGCCTCGTTCCTTGTTATCCTTCTGCTGCCGGTCGAACCGCGGACCTCGTTCATTTTTCCTCCTGTAGTCCGTCCCACGTCCACGTGCCCTCAGACCAGTCGCGTAACCACTTCCTCGGCCCCGTCCACGAACACCCGGCTCAAATCTACTTCTCGGCCTCTGGTTCCGGTCATCGCGACGTCGTGGTGCCAACTTATCCTCATCCCTCTTACGGCCCTCTTCGGTTTTCCCAACAGTCTTATTAATGTCTTTTGCGGCAACATCTTCAGGCACAACCACTGAATCTTGTTTGTCCTTTACAATGTCAGTTGGTTCATCTTTGTCACGCACTTGGACATTCACTTCCCATAGCTTCTGACCAGCAGCTGTTGGCCTATGAGTTGCGTCTTTTGGAGAGTCCGACTTGCGTTCAGATGTCGATGAGGACGTGGACACTGATGAAGTAGAGCGGTGCAACGACGTCACATTGCGCTTGTAATTGTAGACATCGTAGTGCTGCTGCGGGGAAACGGAAGGGTGACCGTGCCCTATAAAATCATTCAGATTCAAATTAAACAACAATTATATCAAGGTTCCCAAAGAGTTGACTTTAAAGTCTACAGGATAAGTATGAATAATCCATACAGCGATCACGTGTCTGTTCTTTCGGTGATACAGAATCATCGGCCCACGACAGAGTCTCGGTAACAACTTCAGCGACTTTGTCCTCTACAAATGTGTTGCTTTTCAATTCTTTTTCATTTTCCTCTTTGGACTCGCCTCCATCAGTTCTGGGAACCAGAGCGATACTTTCAGTCTTTTCTTGTTCCATGTGAACTGTGACATGCTCCTATAAATCACATTGATATTAACATAAAAAACAACTAATACACCATTACTGCAAAAAGAAACACCAAGCACATGACACGTTTAAAATGTATGTTTGCCATGCCAACAACTTGCCTGTTGAGGACCATCATGCTCTTTCTTTGCAGCAGGGACAACATGATCATTTTGAGCCATCTCGTTATTATCATCGAAGCCCTTTTGTCTGAAAAATACACAAGTGGAATTTAGAATGCCGAATTCCTTGTAAATTTCAATAACTGTCACAAAAAATGTAGAAATTAGAAGGAAGTTAGACAGAATGGTAGTACATATTACACCACATACTCCACTCTCTGCTCAAATACGCGGTGAAATTCTTGAGATGCAACATCATAGTGTTCGGCTTGTTGACCTTGCCGTCTCCAAGATTCACTGAATTGTGCAGCTAATATTTGGAAAAATGTCATATTAACATACAAACCCGGGACCGTTATTCAATTCAACAACGTTATACCTGCAGTAGGAATTCCTCTTCTATCTCCAGCTGTCCAGAAAGGTTGGTCACCACCAAACTGCGGACCATGTTCAACTGGGGACGAGCATTCTTGGTCGAACTTCTCATTTGCAGAACCTATCATGCAAGGAGAACTATTATGCGAGGAACCACTTCACCTGTTAAAATGATTACTATTGTTAGTGTACTTACTTTGAATTTGTCCAATGTACTGTGGCGGTGTGACTGATGCAGGAGCCGTGGTAGATGGAGGAATATTTCCCCACCGTGGGTCGTAATTCATAACTATCGGAGGCTGCGTTGTGACCCCAGGTCCTGATGGGTTTGAACCCTGCGGCCCTGCTTGTTGCTGCCGATAATATTGCTGCTGCTGTCGCATCATCTCCTGTTTCTGGAATCTTGGCGGCAGCTTATTGATGGACTGGCGGAAGAATGGATACGTTGCATTCTGAAAAGTGAACAGAGTGTCTTGTAATCACAGGTTGAAATCTTCCAGCAGCATTACTTTACTGTAATATAAAACCACCTGAGCTCTGTACTGGTCTCGTTCAAAATCTCTATCCCTGGCTTCTCGAGACGTGGTAGTAGGACTATCTTCCCGAACCTCCGATGCCTTCGGTCTTTCCTTCTCAACATCTACAGGCGTTGGTTGAGTTGGCGACGGTGGAGGAAGAAGAGCTGGAGGCGTATTGGAAGTGTTGGCAGGGGCAAGAACTGGTGACACGGGAACTGGAGGAGGAGGAGTAGGAGGAGGAGGAGGTGGAGGAGACAGTTCTACAGGAGCAACAGAGACCGCAACTGGAGTTGGAACTGTAGAAGCCGCGGCAGTAACCGCGGCCGCAGCACTTATTTCCTTGTTTTTCTCTTCAGCCAATTTTGCCTTTTTCTCATCCATGATTTTCAATTTCTCAGCGGCTGCTGCTTTACTCTGCTCAAATTTCTTTTCATCTTCCTCCCGTCGTTGACGGGCTCTTTCAATGGCCAATGCCATCTCATCGGACTGTTGACGTCTGCGTTGCCTCCACACGTCATCGTCGTCAATAACTTCCGGTGCACGAGCTCGTACAGGAGGTGCTTGATGCTGTGCGTGCTGCAACAAGAAATGCTTGTTTACATTTTTAAATATTTGCTGTTAAGTTCTAATCTTGTGACCATTGTCAAAGGACTTGCAGCCGAACCAATAAGAACAGAATAGAATTGCTGACGCAAGTGTGCGACAACTGAAAAAAGGTCAGACAAAAAAACCAACCAAACCAAAAATATACGAATAGGTTTGGGAACGCATTCGGGGCCTACGGACTTTCAGCAAGAATCTCAAACCAAAATGCAGATAAAAAAAGCACGTCGATGCCTGCATAGACAATTTTTGGAGTCAATCTATGTGCTAACAAACCTGCAGTGAAGGGGGCATTCGTAACGGCAGAGGTGGCTGATAAGGACCTGCTTGCGGTGGACTTCGAAAATCGAAGGACACACGCTGCCAGTTTCTCTGTAGTAACAGCTATGCATGCAGCCACATACAGCTAAGATTACCTCGTTGTATTCACTAAAGAAGGTAATAAGCCATTACCTGGTTATCATTCATTTTTGGCTGGGTTATTTGTGCGCTGGCCGGTGGCTGTCGTTGCGGCTGCGGCTCTTGCCAACTGCGACTCGCATCTCTTGCATCCTACAAATCGAATTTGTTCACTTAACATTTTACAAGTAGTGTTTTTGAAGTAATCATCCCCTACGTACCACAGGGGATTACTGTATTGGTAACAAAGCACTCTATGTACGGTACCAGGTACAACGAAATAACCAATACTTAACAATAAAAAATACTTACTTTTGGTTTGTTGGCAGCATCTCGCAACTCATTTTCATTGTCCATATCTTTGCCCTTTTCCACAACACTTTCAATTTTTGCAGGCTCAACCTTTAAATTTTCGTAGTTCTGACTACCCCGACGATGCGTGATGACACCAGATGCACTGGACCTTTCCCAGCAAGTTACATGGTCATTACACATGAAATATAGTTATCGTACTCGATGTCGAAAGATACCTACTTAGATTCCACATGAGTGCCATCTTCATCGTCGCTGAAGACTAGCTTTGCACTATACAAATAAGCAAAGACATTTAATAATAATAATAATTAAAAAAACAAGTACAACCATGCTGCGCTACGGTTGCACCAACCTGTAATCAACTTCTCCTTGGGCAGCTGCCCATCCATCTTGAGTATCACTCTGCATGATCTCATCAAACACTTTCAGATCTGCTTCGCTAATTATGGCTTGTGGCCTAACATAACCTTCTTCGTCATTCATGTGGCGCACTTGTGGTCGCCCACTAAATTTTCATAAACACGAAGTTGTTTGGTTACCAGATTTTCAGCCGTAATTAGGTACGACATCAGCATTTCTACTTACCCTGCTCTTCCTTCATGATATGAATATGCAGGTCGAATGACAGGACATGACATGCCTAAATAATTAATTTGATTTGGCAAGTAACCAACACCGCCAGCGGATCCACCGGTAGAACCTGGAAGGTTTCGCTTCACCATCTGAAAGCCAAATTACACATCAACTACCAATCCCAACATTTGTAACTTGAATTCCTTGATAATTTCTTACAAAAAGCGGCATCATATTCCTATATTGAGGAAGGGAAGGGTTGGCTGCCAATCCACCGTGACTTGCGCCTCCTCCAAGAGACCCGGTTGTTGTTGCAAGTGGTGCCATGGATGTGGCAGGTGGTGCAATGACACCGGAAGGCGGTGCTGTTCTTTGGTGCTGCAGCAAAGGATGTGCCGCAGAAGTCTGCTGCAGATCTGTCAAAGGTGATCCTGATGCAGCCGCTTGTGACCCGTTTACCCCGCCACTTCCACTTGCTCCTTGACCAACTGACGATTGCGGTGGCTGCGCAGCTCGGCCACCACCTTGTACCCAACTGCCTTCGCCTGCGATCCCATTATGCAATCCATAAACAGTACAAAGCAATGCCCATCAACAACAACTTACTCTGTGGACGCAGACATGGTCCAGGACCATACTGGTAATCTGTTGACACCTTCTGACTGCCTTCCGTGGCTTCGCCACCGGCAAGTGTTGGGAAGTCCTATAAAATGGACGAAAGCCGTTTAGTGACAGCTCAATAATAAATAAGCACAAGTTTCAAGGTGGAAAATACCTTCCGGGATGGCTGGCCAACGGATGATGGCGCAGAGGATTGTGACGACTGTGATGGTGGTTGTGCAGTGTCTGCTGGCGGCACATTTTTTTCCTTTCCTGTACTGCCCCATCCTGAACCGCCACTAGGAACTAAGCTGATGTTTGGGTCGTTTCCGCTATTCTCACTTTTCAAGCTGGGTAGGTTGGCCGGTGGTGGCATTCTGCGCACCACCTGCACTTTACCAAGGCTTTGCAATCCATGCTTCTGGGCAACTGCATCCAACAAATAAATATCACAAAATTAACACCAAATATGCTACTCAGAAATCGCTTCGTTTTTCCCCGTTTACCTGTAGTCTTTGGAGTTTCGATGCTCTTTCCCTTGTACAAATTATTTATATTGAGCGATGCAAACTTGGACTTTCCTTTCTCCCCCTTTGAAGCAATCCCCGAGAATGTGGACATGCTGAACAGGCACAGTCATTGAATTTCTACTGCACGAGACCCTCTGAACGGTCCGCTGTAACTGCAAATATATAAAAAAAAACAATATGTAAATCAATGTCATTGTTGACATAGGAATTAACACTCAGGAATTTGGACAACAGCTAAAATTAAATCTTTAATAATATTCATTTAATTACATTATTGTTTCTGGTAACAACTTTAAAATTAAAACGGCTGTTTTTTTCAAAATTCTATTTTCCTCACGCTTCCCCGGTATCCCAGGTTTGTGATAATCCTGCAAACGTAATTTAATACTTTCATGGTCATTATCCACCAGTAAATAGCTGATAAAGTAGCAGCAGTCACAGCAATGCAATATTTGGTCGCTATACATAGCATAACCTTGTTGAATTTCACAACCCAAACACTGATTTGACACAATCCATTTTAGTCAACATAATTCGAATCTTACTTTACATTGCACAGCAAACTAGTTTTATCGTAAAAATGGGTGCGGATTACAGGCATTTTAACAAAAAGTGAATGAAAATGGCGGAATGTTTCAGTTCAGTATTCCCTGACAGTGATGCAGTGATAGAAGAGCATAAGCATATATAACGTCTTAAAATAAAAAGCAAATCATTTATATATGTTTTACGTATTTTCGGTACGGATTCTATCAATCGAGACAGGAAATGAAACGACCTCATATTGCGTTTTAAGCAATCGAAATTTCCTGTTATTCCAGACAGTGAAAAACGTCAGCCGTCATTTTCGAAACGAAACGACGGGGTCAACAAATTGCTGGTTACCTCGGTCCGTTCGATCGGGTACTAATTCAATGGGGCAAAGAAGTGTTTCTGCCAGCAAAACTAGGACGGATGTAGACAGATTGCTGTCCGATGATTCGATGTTACGAACCAATATTCGTTCCCAAAATGGCGAACGAAAAACCAAGGATTTTCACCTTTCGGAAACCTTTGAAGCAATTCGAAATAGAATAGCAACTTCTCCGGGAAAATGGAATGGCGATGCGAGCGCCACCTATCAAAGGGCAAACGAGTTATTTGTGCATTGCTGCCCGCTAGGTGGCGCAAGAAGTTCTCCGTTCACCTCGCCGGTCACCTGTTTTTTTTTTACCACCGTTGAATACATGATATATATGAAAATGAATATACTTTGAAATGCAACGATTTACAATGTTAATAAATGCAACTTGAAATTTTCTGTCCAAAACTATGCAAATCACACCTGTCGCGTCATCCTTGTCTCGTCACTTGCATTTACGTACGTAATTTATTGATGACCCCCGGCGAAACTTTAATTTACATAAACAATAGACACACTTGAAGAAATATCTAATAAATAAATGTTTTTGTTTTTTATTAATTGTTATTATTTGACGGTTTGATTTAGAACATATTAAATTTATTAATTGTTAGCTCGTTTCTTGAACACGTGCCACCTTTTCGAGTTACCCCATGTCTTTCTGCTGGCTGGCTGACGCCATTACGTCAAGCAACGTAGCTGTGCGAGTTATTTACCGATGAATAAATACTGGAAATGGTGAGAATGAGCGGTTTAATATTTTCTACAATGCAAGAGCTAGTTGTCATCTTTCATTAAAAGCAAATATAAACGTTGGATGGATGTTATTACGGTCTGATTGCGATCGGATTATGTTAGCCCAACTTTTCTTCACGCTGAAATTCCCGTTGCCATCATTGCATTTTTGGCAATCACGTCGGCAAATCGCCGCTATAGATGGCATGAAATACATATTACTATCATTTTTGGAAAAATTAATTTTCGAATTATCCGTTTGATGGCCAAAAAAGGATGAAACTATTGTCAATTGATGCGAAATACGTGAAAATACATGTAAGCCTAAAAAAACTTTGCTTTCTTACAGGGGTTTGTGAAAGTTGTCAAGAATAAAGCGTACTTCAAGCGCTTCCAGGTAAAATTGAAGCGCAGGCGAGGCAAGTATACTTTTAATATTACAAAAGTAAACGCAATGAACTTTATAATCTTGTATTATAATGAAATCTGACTGTTTTTATAGAGGGAAAAACTGATTATTATGCTCGACGGCGGCTTGTAATTCAGGACAAAAATAAGTACAACACTCCAAAATATCGCATGATAGTACGCTTTACCAACACGGATATTATATGTCAGGTAATAGTATATCAATATACCAGTAAAACTTGATTCCGAACCATCAACAAATTACCTACAAATGTCTTCATTGAAAACGCAGATCGCTTATGCAAGAATTCAAGGTGATGTAATTGTGTGTGCTGCTTATGCTCATGAGTTACCAAGATACGGCATTAAAGTTGGTCTTACCAACTATGCAGCGGCATATTGCACAGGACTTTTGCTAGCCAGACGGGTATGTCCCTGTACACTTGACCCAAAATGAACTTTCTGAACAAAGTCTCAAATAATACACCTACCATTTCAGCATCTGAAAAAGCTACACTTGGATAAGTTGTACGTTGGGTGTGAGGAAGTTACCGGCGATGAATTTGAAGTGTCCAACGTCAGCAAGAAGCCACGTGCTTTCAAAGCTTATTTGGATGTCGGACTGGCTCGTACTACGACCGGTGCTCGTATATTTGGGGCCATGAAGGGTGCTGTGGATGGCGGCATGAATGTCCCACACAGGTTCCATCCATAATAACCGGGTTAATAGTGTGATGCTGTACCGCAATGCTAACCTTCGCTTGTTTTGCAAATTAGCAACAAACGGTTCCCAGGTTACGACAGCGAATCGAAGGAGTTCAACGCTGAAGTGCACCGCGAGCACATACTTGGCCAGCATGTGGCAAAGTACATGCGAAAACTGTTGGAAGATGACGAAGACGCGTACAAACAACAGTTTTCTAGATACATCAAATTGGGAATCACGCCCGATGAGGTTAGTTGTTTGATGGAAGTATTCAAATCGTTGCACTAACGTTGAAATAACTATGGTTTTCTTGCAGCTTGAGGGACTTTACACGGCTGCCCATGCTGCCATCAGGGCAGAGCCGGATACAAAGCCTGTCCAGAAGGACAGAACCAAACTTGTGCAGAAGAGGCTAGTATCGATTGCAACCTTCGCAATATTGATTAAGTCAGTTCATTGATGTGTGAATTGCTCTCCCTTAAATTTTTAGGTGGAATAAAGCGAAACTTACTCTCAAGGATCGCAAGATTAGAGTTGTCAAGAAGAAGGAGGCATTCTTGAGGAGATTGGAAACTGGAGAATTGACTACTGCTGCCAATAAGTGAACCGTTGTAGGACTGTATATCCCTTCAATGTGGTGAAATAAAAACACACATTTGGCCAGACTTTGTTTACTGCTTTACCGATACAGCACAGGAAACAATAAAAAAATATTTAAACTATAATTAACATTTTCGGTAAATATATATTCTCGCTAACAATAGTCATTCTGATCCTATTAAATAGGATTTAGGTAAAGAAAACTTTTTTAATAAGTGAAATTACTGCTGGAGTGCTTTCACAAAATGTTTTACTCAATACCTCCACTTTTGGCATTTAAGTTATTTAAATACTGCAATAACCGTAAATGGCACAAACTCATTGCATATGAACAAAACGGAAAACAAAGCCATTCAAGAAGTCCTAAGCATCTTGTAAATGTTCAACTCCAGTCAAAAGTATTGTCACATTATGCTATCCTGCAGCACATGATAAGCAACAATACTTTTGGCCGCAATCGTACATGTATAATGCACTATTTTAGTTAAGTTTACTAGGCAATGGAATTAATGATCACTTCATAAAAATTCATTGAGCAATAAATACTATGTGAAGTCAGTCCAATCTATGCAGGCTATTGACTGATAAAGAATACCCAGTGGAGTATCATCAGATTATTGGCATGCAGTAAATTCAAATTATTTGCTGCCACAGCTGCAATTCTATTTAAAAAACGGTATTCTTCCTTCACAACAAGTAAATAGTGGTGACACTCCAGCAGCCACAACTAACAACATAGTTAATAAAATTATGTAAATAAATTCCATTTTATAGCATTGAATTCATCCATATTGCTGCAGCATGATATTACGGTTATCAATGTAAATAACAGAAATAATTTGGGTGTTGTAAAGGAATGCCCGCATGTACAAGTACAGAAGATATGGGTGAAATTAAATACATGCTCATAAAGTTCATTTTACATACGATGCGGGTGTATATACAATATTGCAATCACTTTTTGAATATGTTTCTGTAAAATTTCATTACATATTTTGTATAAAATATTCAAATTGTGTATTCATGTTATGTGACTGGATATTTCCAATAAGGAAGTATGACAAGGCCATACAAATTAAATCATGCTGCAGAATTAGGAAAGATTAATGGCTTATTACTAGGTCATTCTTAAATTACACCACACAAGTTTCAGGGAGAGCCAATCAATGTATCCAAGATTGCCATGCCTTCGATTAACACTAACATATAGTTATACCAATTGGTCATACGTTACAATGCCATGCGTGATGTAATTTAAGAACGCCTATGTAGTTAATGTGATGAATATATTTCATTATATTTCAACATCCTCGACTAAACGCTCTCAATGTGGACGGGTTACAACGCTTTCAGAACAGGTGCGATAGCGTTTCTGCGCTTTTGTTTTTAATGGATCAAGTAGGAGATCTTGGATGTGCTGCACAATCAAATCTATGGCAACTGTAAGCAATTAAATATACAAATTGTATTGAAAACAATTTCTGGTTGAGAGGACAGTCAATGATCTAAGCAAATGAAATTATAATGCCAAAAAAGTATTGCACATTCATACACATATTTTCAATCCCATTTGTTACAATAAATCAAGTATCTTCAAATTCCAAATCAATTTCTGCTAACATGCATATTGTGCATGACTAGATGAAAATTATCTAGGTACAGTTGCATGCAATTTATTCTGCAATATTAGTTTCTTTCAAAGCCATAAAAAAACTAGGGCTTTTGCATTGGTTAGTGTAAACTTATAAGTTTTAGCATACTTCTTACTCAAGGTAATCTTTGTGCAAGCACAACTATCAAGTTCAGAGCCACTGAAAATAAACATCAAGTACTACATACAGCACATCTAATAAAGCAGCACATTCACAAACAGATAAGCAAACTTTACAACTTTGTACCTGTGTTCTCTGCTCCCCTGGGTATTATCACATCTGCATATTTCTTAGTCTGTTGGGTAGAATGCACAATAAATATTTAAAACTGATTTTTTTGTGCCAATGAATCACTCACCGGGAGGCAAAATTCTTCGAAGGCAGGTTTCACAAATGTAACGTATTGGGCAATTACTTGGTCAAGGTCTCGATTTCTTTCCTTGATGTCACGCAGCACTAATTCAAAATGAACACTTCAAATTAGATGCTAAAGTTCACAAGTCCATCATATCAAATTTATGTGGTATAGATTTACTGCATATGTGCTAGTTTCAAATCACAGCACACATTACACAGAATGATGAAATATTCTAAAACTGCTCATCACTGCATGTAATTTTATCTTAAAAACTAGTAATTTCTCACAATAGAAAAATAACGAACTATAGGAATTAATCAAAAGGGACGGTCACTATTTTTCTACCAAGGTCAAACATGACATCAATAATTGTCCCCGGAATTTTATGGCAATTTTCTGCAACATAAATCTCATATTTTTAACATATTCCAACCATAAGATTAGGATTCACTAAAAAGTACAACATGAATAATGCCAATGCGATAAACAATAAATTAGAAACAACCTAGCATCCATTTTTTCTACATTATTTACGGATGCTAAATTCAAAAACCGTCTTAATTACTTTAAATAGTGGAGCAATTTATGAAACTCGGCCAATAATATACAGTTATCTGTCACATAATGTAAACAATAATAACTTACCTCGCCTTGATAGCCGTGTATCTGAATCAGTGTCAACAAACAGCTTCATGTGAAATAAATCCCTCAACTCAGATGTATAAAATAGGAGAATGCCTTCAAACAATACCACATCCGCTTTGTATATTGTGGTCGTCTCATTTTTTTTCCTGTTGTCAAACATTAATATATTGACAACAATTTGCAGTATCATATATGTAGCACGTTTAACTGTGCATTTAATTTAACCTAGCATTTGTGCAGAAATCATACACAGGAATCTTGACAACCTTCCCTTCTGCAACCTTGCGCAGGGTTTCGAGTATCAGAGCATTATCAAACGCATCTGGAAAAATTCAAACTGTATGAAATATGCTGAAAAACACTTGGCTAATTTTTTGTCACATGCCTGGATGATCAAAATTATATTTTCCCTTGGAGGCCAGGTTCTTGTCTTCATCGTTTAGTTCCTTGTAAAAACTGTCCTGACTGATGCAGACAACCTGCCTTTGTCTATGATCAACTGAATCTTGACCAAGCTTTGCCATAATGCGTTGACAAACAGTCGACTGCCAATTACATAATCGAATTTCAATAATTATATCCCAAATAGCTCGAAATATATTTCGAATTTCATTAATCCAAAATCAAATACTACACCTTGCCTGATGCAGTTCCACCAGAAACTCCAATTAAAAATGGCTGTCGAACTTTTTCTGTAACACCATCGTCGGTGCTGCTACCACGTCCAGCGATTTTCATAAAATTCCCATTTGCCAGCACATTTTGCTCACAATCGTCCGACGCCATCGCCCGTACAAACTACAAAACAGTTTGCAGTACAGTTGCACAGAGAGTGCACAGAGACTTCTATTTAGAACCTCACTATAAATTGCGCTGATTGGGACTTTGAAATCAGCTGAGTCATCGCCTATTGGTTCCTGAAAGAGACAATGCAATCCCAACATCCTTATTGGCTGCCTGCTCGACAATCCCCTACGGCTTGAGCCAATCACGTGTTTCGGTTTGCGTCAACTCGATACCGGTACGTACCGGTACTGGAAATACCGTATCGACATATCGACATAAAACAGTGATTGAAAGAGAAAATGGCGGAAAGCGATGACGATCTTACGATTCCGCGGGCGGCAATGAATAAAATGATCAAAGAGATTCTGCCGTCAATCCGCGTTGCAAATGACGCCCGTGAACTAATCTTAAACTGTTGCACAGAATTCATACATTTAATTTCGTCCGAAGCCAACGATATCTGCAATAAGCAGCGAAAGAAAACTATCAACGCCGAACATGTTCTGTCTGGTTTGTATAAAACATACCTACGTAGTCCCTCCTCCGTTACCTACTTTCTATTTTCAGTGCCTTTAGGGGTAGTATTAGCAAAATTCGGGTTGAAGTCAAAATCTGACCTTGTATTTCGAGGAAAATAAGATTTTTCGCGATCCGGGCAACACTGACGCTTATCCCGCGAAATTTAAACTTTTCTATAAAAGTTCAGTGCATACGTCATATCATTATATGCTCACTTAGCTCTGGATAGCCTGGGATTTGGGTCTTATAAAACGGAAGCTGAAGCTGTATTAAAAGACTGCAAAGCTGTGGCAGCCAAAAAGAGGAGGCAAAGTACAAGATTAGAAAATCTTGGGATTCCAGAAGATGAGTTACTGAGACAACAGCAGGAATTATTTGCTATGGTATCCTAATATTGCACTTTCATTGTGTACATTGCCATGAATATAAGGCACAATACAATAACATTGCATAACTCTTAATAGGCAAGACAGAACCAAGCCGAGGCAGAGCAGCAAGAGTTGCTCCGGATGCAAGAATTAACTGCACAGCAACTACAAATGCAACAGCAGCATATGCCTCAAAATTCAGTGGACAACGATGACGACTACTCTTGAAAATTAATTGGCAAATTGTTTGTTTTGTTGAAAATGACTTGTGTCGTAAACATTATGCATTCATCAATTCATAATTATTTTAAGGCCCATTGTGTTAAAAGTATTTACGAAACACTTACCTAGCCATTGTGTAGATAAAGAAAACATTGCATTTGGTGCAAGAAATGTTACACTACAGAGAAGTGAAAATTCCACATATCTCTACACAAAGTGGGGTAGTTATGATAGTTTTTGATAACGTTATGACATGCATCCAGAAAAATGTATAAAAAAAACTTGTGTTGTAGACGAAGTGTGGATTATTATTGGACGCTTACTTCACAGTAACATTGAAAAAAGAATAATGCAAATAAAAAATTCTTATGATTGCAATTTAATAAAATTTGTTTGGCTTATGAATAGTAAGTTCGAATTTCTTGTATATATTACAATTTATTATAGAGACTTTCTAGGAAAGTCACAGTATTCCTATCGCTTGCAACTATATTTTAGCATAATTGCACGACAATAATAATGAACTTATTTGTATTGTGGCCGTGGATGTTGTCGTGGACCATTCTTCGAAGTTTCTGGTAGTTCCATCACATTTACTGGCTCCAAGACAAAATCTCCTGCAATAGTTAAAATTCGTAAAAGAAACATTTCTTGAAATGAATATGTAAATACGTAATACTAAATAACATCGCGAACTTTATACATACTTTCAATTTGCTGAACATTATGCTCGTGGTGTTCCGTCATTGCCCTCAATCCCTCTGCTGCTGCTGATGATGTCCTGATGACATCTGCAAGAACAAAATTGTTCATTGAAATATTGTATCTAGTGTGTGTATCTACCCGTATTTCTACCAGTTATTGTTGTTAGTGCAAAATCATCCCCTCTTGGCATGTTAAAGTGGTCAGCAATTCTCTGAGCAGGCTTCTGTGGTTTATCAAAAATCGCTGGTGAAATTGCCTTCCTTCTCATATTATCATACATCCCCTGTGCAAGATTGGTGTTCTCTATTAGCAAGCTTGATGCAAGTACATGGTACGTGTAATTAAACACAAGGTTTATTCATGCCTGTAATTTATGGAGATGTCTACTTTTTTCCAGAAATTTCTCAGACATTTCTGTGGATTTTTGTTTTTGCTGTTCCAAATCTTTCTTCAATGCTGGTCCCAAAATGCATTTTTTCTTGTATTAAACATTTTGGACAATTTCATAGTGACATACGTAGTGAATACATACATTCAACCTGTTGCTTTAATGCTGAAATTAAGAACATTATTAAATGACAAGTATAATATATGAAATCAGCCGATTGAAATACAGTACACTCTGTTTCTGCTTTCATTTTTGAACTGGTGTGTTGGTAAAAATGTTCCAGTTGAGCACAGCGATCTTTGGATTTTTTCCCTACATATTCTTGATATGCCGTTTCTTGGTGTACCTTTGAAGAAAATATGAAAATTTAATATATTGTGCATCTTTTCATATACTATAGGAAAAAATGTACTAGCAAGTTATTGCCTGGTAAGTCCAAAATGCAATTGCTCGAGAGCAGATATCCATAATGACTTCGGGACTTTGTCCTGCCAAAACCATCTAGCAAGGAATATTGATCAATATAATTTCAAACCATGTCAGTATATTAGCCATTGCTCATTTAAATTTCAAAGTAATATAAAAATTCCTCACCGACTTGTATTGTTCACTTGGGTTCAAATCAATTCGAACAATATCAAATTTTTCAGGAAGATTGGTATCACCTGAAATAATATCAAAATCTACAATTATGTATGTATTAATTTACAAAACATCGCGGATTCCAAATTACGAACATGCAGGACATTTCAGCATCTTTTCAAACTCGCGAGAACCATCATCGTTGCAAAATATATCTGTAAATTAAACAAACGATAATTGAAGAAAATATTTTTAGATCGGTGTTTTATCGCGTTTATGCGAAAATAAAAGGATACGAGAACACGATGTGACCTGAAAATTAAAAATAGGGTTAATATTCGAATACATATGCCGAGCAAATATAAGCCTAACTGCGGTAATATTGTTCAGCACTTACCCATGCGACCGACGTTAGCTTCTTTCTACATTTCTTGTAATTGCACGTTAGCTCTGAGTCCATTTTACTTCAATTTAGCAACGCCGATTATAATAAAACCCCGTAAATTTAATCTGGAGGGTTCCGCATGTTGCAGGACATATGCGTCAAGACGTTCGAATTACCGCTCTTGTCTTGTATGCGCAGCGACACCTGGCGGATGCGAATCCAAACACAAAGTTTGTCTGGCAGCTTCAGAAATCAATGGCGTGAATTATAAGTCTCATCAGGTCAATAAAATGGCAGATTGGACTGGTTTTACCGATGAAGATTTGCAGTACGTACGTCAAGATAATGGTACGTACGCAATACCGAAACTTAATTGTATAAATTAATTATTATAATATTAATTATTGAGGAAAACAATTTAGTGCAGCAACGTGGCCGATCTGCAAAACGATCAGGAAAAAGTTCGACGAAACCTGCAACAAATTGTACAATCAAAGTAAAAGATGAAAGGACATACGAAGTGTTGCCTGGGAATAGCGAAACGAGAAATAAAGGGCACGCAGAAACCACACCCCCTGCCACGCCCACGGATGGTCCTAACCCTAATTTGGCATCAAAAGTTGAAGACAAGAAACAACTAGAAAATTCATCTCCTGAATGGTAGGGACAGTTATTGAATTGTCAAGCTTATGAAAAGTTTACTTACATGCAACAAACAAATGTCAAGCATGCTTTATACAGATTTAAATACACTGTAATTTGACTCCAAATCTGATTAGCGATCGCAGCGCTATCAGCAGCCATTCTCGGTACTATTATATTCCTTGCAGGGGACATCCCATAAGGATGTGGTTTTGCATTTTCTTCCTAAAGTGTTCGTAAATTCCTTGGTAAATGTTTCGTCGAGTTTTTATCGTGTTTATTGTTTTATAGGATTCCGGAACAGTAAATCAGCAATAAATTATTTTTTATTGTTAAATACATATTTAGGATTAAATTAATTATTAATTTATGCATGGAACAAAATAAATGCTCCAGCTAGGGTATGCATATATTGTTAATTTTATTTATGAAAAGAAACTGGTGACTCAAAAAATGAGCGGAATATAGCTAGTTTATGCATTTTATATCAATTGCATGGGAATATTTAAAATTGCATCCATATCATTGCATATATATAAAATTATACAATTTTAAAGAAAACATATGTATAATATAACATATAATAAGGCAGAATAAAATTATCTTTGCTGAGCACTGCTGTTGGCACTTTATATTTATGTTTCATGCATCATTATTTTAGACAAAAATGATTGTTGACAACAATTGTCTATATGCACTCAACTGCAATAAAAATGAAGTAATTAGTGGACAAATTTTGCATTGAACAGGAAGCCACTTAGCCTTGATGACTTTCATCAACGGCAAAGGATGTTTGAAGAACAGAACAGGAAACGAAAGGCAATGTTGTCACAAGCGATTGCGGAGAGGTGAAATATAATTTCCATTTCAAACCATGAAATTTTACTGCTGTTGTTGAATATACATTTGCCATATATTTCAAGTAATATATTGGGTAATGCCATTACAAAATCAATAGCAAACTTTGTAGAAATATTGGTTGGTGACAAGTTGTGCAAAAGAATATAGTATATGCCAAGTTGTTCACTTGCCAAGTGATTTGTGCATTGTTTTGGCAGTATACTGCATGCATGAGGACTCTATAATAAACTACTTAATAGCATTTACAGGTTTTTGTTTTTGCAGACAAAAGAAAACTAACCTCGAGAATGAGAAATTAATGCATATCCAAAATGAGCTGCAGAAATTGGATTCTCTCGTGAGCAATGACGTTGCAATCCTTCGCAATCGCATTGAAATTGCCAGCTTGGAATTCAGCGAAGCTCAGTTAGTTAATGCCCCAGGCAATAACTGATACATTAGGAGTCAATAAATTAATTTTTTAAAGCATAATGTATCGCTTTCCCTCCTATAGGAAGCGCTATGAGAAAACCGAGGAGGAATTTGTTCGCGCGAAGATGGCATTGTTTCAGAAGATGGAGCTGAAGGAGCAACTGACACAACATCTTTATACAATAATAGAGAACAATGAACTTAGGAAGGCAAACAAATTGGCAGAACTCATGGTGGAATTACAAATGGAGATCTGTTTAGATGGAGCAGATGAACACCCAACAAGTGAAACTGTAATTACGATTACATTATTGTACATTCTGCATATTCATCACCTGTATATTAATAATTATGAATGTATGTTTTTGTTAAAGATCCTATCAAACCTATGCATCGCAAATGACAACTTGTACAATAGGAGTGTAACATTGAAAAATTCAGAATGTACACCACCGCAATCGGACTCCACGGACACAACTGGTACATCACATCAGACATGTGATTGCAAAGAAAATGATGCCACAATAGAGAAGAATTCTCTACCAACAGCAATCTCTGCTGTTAATCGCAATGATGAAAGTTGTTAACAGATGTTATGAAAATGAACAATCGGCGTGAGCCTTGTAAACACGTTTATAGTACATGCAGTAGCAACTGAGTGAAATATTAAAATACAATTACAACGAAAACAGAACCAAGTTTTGTAAACGAATTTTTCAATACAATCTGAAATCATTGTAATTGAATTTTAACATTGATTTTATATTATTTAATTTTTGCAACAATAATTATGTGTAGATACGGCTGATTTTGTTTGTTTTGCGAGCAGTTACGTATAATTGTGAAAATATATTTCACTAATGCTGCATCAGACAATGCGTGTATGTGTGAGCCTCCAATTTTATTCATGAATTTTTCAAATACCTGTCTTGAAATTATACAATGCGTCACAAGAGATGAAAATAAAATAAACAATTCAATTGTTTGAGCAGCCAGGAAGTTAGTTATATGATAAGGAACGTACATGTTATTACTTTTTACTATTGCAGATGGACTTGCTAAAATCTAAAATCAGCAATTGGAAAATTAGCATAACGTACTGGTACCACTTCAGTTGTGCATTAAAAATCAGCATTATAGTAATTGGTACGTTTTAGAGTGCAGGACAATGTCGCACCACAAGAATTTTTACAGAAACAGGACATATACACATAGCATACAAAATTCACATTGGCAAATCTGACAAAGTAATTTCAAACAGTTATAAAAGTATCGCACATAGTCTATTATTTATAGGTAAATATAAAAAGAATGCTCTTCCCAGTGCAATAAATTTAAAGGGCTATATTTGGTTTGAGTATTGCAAAAATTATACCAAAATTTGTAATATTCACGATTGAAGTACGTGCCCAAATAGAGTAATGTGCCCTGTTCTTTTGCAGCAAAGTGCATTATCAAAATAAAGGTTACATTCAAAGACTTTATATTAAACCAACAATATATAGTAGGTACAAAGTGATATGTCAGGAAATGGCTTTCGCTAATGTTATTTTTTGTCCTGCATCACTCATGCTTATACCTACTACTACCTCCCAAATGATCATTATGCAACTTCCACTAAATATGACCTTTTGTGTTTGGCCATAACTTAAAGTTTACCTAAAATTAAGGCTTTTAACAGAATGCAATTATTGTACACAACCACAGTGTATTAAAATTTGAGGCAATGATGTGTTGATAGCAACGTTACATGTTAAACGCTTAATGTTCACAACGCTGTTCTTTCATCATACACCACGGTGGCTTCATTGTCCACCAAGGAATCGGTGTCTTTATGCATGAAAGGAAATACAATGAATTGGCTCCTGCTCTTGTTGATGGCAATAGCTGCTGCACTATCATTGTGCATCCGGTTCTTTCGCTTCTTGCTGAAACTTACCTAGAATAGTACATTAAAACAATGCTGGCTTCTAGGGTCCCACCTCTCTATTTGCTATCCAAGTCTGCGACTAACATATTGCATAACAAAAACTCAAAAATGCACAATTTAATGATTGGCAATCCAGGAATTTAAGGAGATCTTTACTTGACATTTGCCCCCAAACTAATAGACATTGTTGGTAGAATTCAATGATGCAATTTGTAATAGCACTTAACTAAAAATTGAAGAGTGCAAAGGTTCCTTTCAAGAATACCAGTTAATGATAAAATAACAAGTAAAATAACAAGTGGTTAAACAAATTATGCCATAGTTGATTGTAAAAAGTCTACTTGATTATGCAGCAGATTGCTAACTTGGGAATATAATAGTACATTTGTACTTTTTCAAATTGAAATTGTGATAAGTTATACCAAGAGTGGTTACACCTCATATTTTAAAATTTGTGCATTTTGTAAAAAAAAAACATGTCATACAAAATGTGACAGAATACTGTCCACTAACCTTGGCGTACAGATCACAGAGGTCATCTTCGGTGGAATAAGGCCGTGGCCTGGACCTCACCCAAGTGGGAAGACTCCTTGTCTTCAAGGTTGCCGTGTCTCGCAGATGAAGATACCGGTCATTCAATGGAAGTTCAAGCACTAAATGACAATAACACAAATTCACTAAATTAAACACTCATACATTTACAATAAAATGCCCATTCATGAACACAGAACCAATCAGGTTGAGATATTATATGTGCACTTACTTCCGGAGGAGCTGTACTGGGAGCCTGGTTCTTCGCTGTCCAGTCGTTGGCAGCTGTGCAGGAATCCTTCTGGGATGTTGGCAATATGTGCTTCAACAACAACTTGCCTCACATTGGCAACACAGTCTACATCACCACCACAAGTGCTGTCGCTATTGACTTCGATAAGGGAACTGGAGCCAGTGTCGTAATCGCCTTGGTTCACAGGCTGGCTTTGGGGTCTCTTTTTGGATGTAGCACATTTTAGCTATGATCATACAAATAATTTGTGCTAACATCAAAAGAAAACTTTGGCCAGAATACTACATATAACATTGAAATTGTAACTCACATTTTCACCATCCCGCACTGGAGCAGATTGAGATCTAGCAATGGTGCTGTTGTCATCTCCCATGCAATTCTTTCTTGTGAACGATTTAGCACCATAGAACTTTTGAGATTCTCTGTGGTATATCAAAATCAACTGCATTGAACATAAATGTATATTGTAAGACACTTTGCTTTTATTATTACCTCTGGAACAAGGACCTGCTGTTTTTAATGTCACCATTTTCTTCACTTCTATGAATACCTATTTTCGTAAACATTATTGTAGACAAAAAAATATAGAATTATCTCAGAAACTAACTGTAACCATAAGCATGCAATAACACATGTATAGCGAAACTTACAGTACTGCTTCTCTAGATTTCGTTGGTGACAACACCTCCACATGAGGAGGCCCAGCATGGTAATTAGGAGAACAGTGCCACCTGCAGCCACACCTACCAAGATGGGCAACTGTGCTTCTGTAATGCCCCACAAAAACCACCCTGTGTCTGATGAAGCCGAATCCAATTGGTCAGAATTAGTAGATGATCCTGGTGATCTGTCCATGTAGGCATGCATTGTGACACTCTGCTGGAACACTTGGCCGTGGGAATTTTGCTTAGATTGCCACCCATTTCCAGCTTCTACATAGGTTACATCAAGAGTGGTTACATGTAAAATCATAAGCCAGATTAAACAGGAAAAATTACATCATTTAATTATGCAAACACCCAATGATTATATAATGACAACACAATTAAGGTTACAGTATATCCCATGCAGGTCTTGTGGTGATCATGAATAGGAAACACAAATCTAACACTTTACAACAACCATGTAACAAAACTTTAAAAATTCAAGGGAAGGCACTTGTGAAATATTGGCATGTTGAAGTCCATTAATACATAACATAGGGACAAAATAACATTTTCGAACTGTTTTACTTTTCACAAATTTTAACTATAGCACTAGCCTAGCATAATATTGCAATTGGTTAGCGAGATTAAAGTCTGTTATTGTTCACTCTATCCATTTCCATAACCTGAATTTCTAATTCCTTTTTAAACACCATGCTCAGATTTCTGTATGCTTGAATGTAACACATTATCTAAAAGTTGTATACCAATCTATACATGGTTGCTAGCTATTTTCATATTTAATATGCAGGGTACTAATATTACTATATGGCTGGTTATCACCGATTAATTCACGCCATCGTGGACATCTTGTTTTACGTACATATAGGCCAAATTATAATTAGTAATATTAAATTAATCTGTAGTGATGCAAACCTCTCAAGAAATCCATCGTCGTAACCATAATTGTAATCGGTAAGTGCACGGTAATTTGTGTTAGCAGCAGTTATCCTTAACGACCTTCCAATCATTGAAGCACAAGTGGCCGCTGTAGCTACTGGTCTTTACAATGGTCATCGTGGTTGTTGATCCTTGGATACAAGATATTACCTGCATTTTTCTTTATCCTAAATTCATACATTAATCTCACTATTCACCATTCTACAGAGATATGCAATAATGTATTTTGCTGGTAGTCCACCATTGTGCAAAATGATAGCAGCAGAAGTGTGGCCGCGGTACTCACACTGAGACGAGCAGGAAGAGACTGAAAAATCGATAACTGCGTTGCCAGCCACATTCGGTTTTCAGTAAGCATATATATGTATACTACAACAGACGGCCAGTATCGATTAGCTGCCCCCTTCCCCCAAAACTATTTAATTAAGCAAAAACATGCAGATATCCTTTCATTATATGCGTGCACCGCGTTCATTCAGCTTGGAATAGTGCATCGACTTATGGGTCGATGGAAATGATTTTTTTATTTTTATTTTTTTTTAGTGTGTGACTCATTGCCTGCCTTATTGATTTATTTATGTGACGAGCCAGCCTGGTTCCATAACATTCAAATTCAAACATAAAACAAGGATAATGTATTATGAAACTCACGAATGCCTCTTCGCACCAATACTACATAGCTTATGTCATAATATACTTTGCGAAATTCCTATAGCCAATTTTAATATGACAGGGTGCAGCCCATTCACATTTTTTAACCGAACATTGGCTTACCCTGCACTGCATCAGCTTTTATTTTCATTATGCAATACAACAAAATATTGGAATAACACATGTATACTTACATAAAGAATGACAAGCTACTGTGTGTACAAGCTGGCCGCAAATACAATATCTCGTTTTATAGCACGGGAAGCCTCATCTGCTTTGCAGTACAATGTAGGCTCACCGACAATTCGAGAGGCATTTTTCAAATAGCCAAGTACTTCATCTAACCGCTGAATGCAGCGTACAATTATTCCTTCCTGAACGTCCGTCATTGCCATAATAGTGGAAAAGGGCTACAGACAAATGGATATTATTTTACTACGCAATTCAGCGATACAATTAATTATTGTCCCAAATTATTCATGAAATACACACCACTCCTTGTGCCCACTCGTACACAACATTCACCAATCCAAAGTTCAGGTCAGAGTAGTCACTAACGGCGTCTAGCATCCCGCATTCTTTCTGCATGATCTGAATCTTTTTGTCTATAGCATTAATCTGCTCTATTCCCTGTAATTAAGATAGTCATAAGTAATTAAGAAAAAAATAAAATCCTTTTGCAATCACTTATATAGAACAGATAATGGCAAAATGAATCAAACCTCCTTCAATGAATTTGTCAACTTTGCCTCGGAGGCTGTTTTTGCTTGGAAAACTGTACATGACAACAATGCAGCAATTTCTGCCGCATTTCTTTCCGTAAGAATATTTTCTAATATAAGCTCTGTCAATAGTAACTCGTGGTTGCTCATTTCGCACGCCACTCTTCCTTTTAACTTGACCATCCGCGATTCATCCAAGTAGTGGAGCCTCTGAAGGACCTGAGAAAAATGGCAAATATTGCTATACAATTAAAAATTGTGTTCCAGGAAATAATTAAATCAGCAACGACATAAAATTACTTACAAGGATACGGCAATGATATTCGGGTAAAAGTGCCAATCGGTCATCTGAGAGATTATGTTCAACCAATTTCAACTCTGCGTTTATGTTATTCTTCTGATGTACTAACAGCAACTGCATGGTAATACGTAAATGAAGAAGGAATCATGGCATCTAGTGGACCATGGCATTGTCAAAATAGTTTATAGAAAGTTGTTTACATACATGCTCTACAAAAGATGGACAGGCAACGCAAGAAAATTTCGTCTCAGCACAAATACTCTTTAAATGTCGAGAACGATGCCACATCTCATACAAATCAACATCAATCCCTCGAGATTGATTGGACTCATCTAAAGATGCATCTGTGCGTGAAAGTGACACCAACTCTCTGATGGTAGCTTGCACTGCTTGATTCGGCAAATCCCGGCTGCAATTAAATAATTTCAGCATGTAAATACACAATAATATACTCCTAGCTGTGCAAAAATTACAGCAACCCGACATATCTCACCTGAACCGAGCTTGTTGTCTTTTTCGGCAATCAGCAATCACTTTAACGGCATCAAGTTTAATAACTTTACTTGTGATACCAATAATCTCCTTCACCGTGATGTCCACCATTCGATGGGTAGTGGAACCTTCTGGAACAAATAACTGGGTTTTCCTTGCGGCTAAAACTGCCAGCCAATCAGGGTCTCTGGTTCCATCTGCATCTTGGTGAGAAGTGTCTTCACACTGTTCCCAGAGATGAAGAACAGTCACATTTCTTGACCAAAAATCTTTATTTGGATTTGCGGTAGATGTGGCGACGATAACACCCAGGGTGGGTCCTTGCGTTGGAAAGGCAATTGTGACCACTCGGCCAGGAGATAAAGGTCTCATTGAACCAGCCATGGCTTCCTGTTAATAGGTTAGTAACAATAAGATTACATATAAGAGATTGAATTGAAATAACGGAACTGCATCATGACAAAAGGCGTACTAATACAATTCTTACCACTGTCAATCGATTTGCTTCGATATATTGCCATGCAAGATTATAGAAATCTTGGCAGTCGATCTTGCAATTTGTGCATTCAACATCTTTCATCTGTTTAGATTTGGCAAGTAGCTCTTCGAAACGTTTACGGTGGCCATCCAACTGCCTCTCAGTTCCCACTTCGGAAAACGAACGCTTCATCATGTCCTCGACTTTCAGATGTTGAACACGTACCCGTAACAGATTTAGGATCATTGTGTAAGTGAGGCGGAACTTTGATTCCAATAGCGTAGGTTTACCCTGAAATAAAATATACCAGAATGTGTTACGATACTCTTACTAATTTTCACGGAGATTTTGTGTCATCGCTATAACTTATTTATTCGCAGTAATTACCTACCAGCATCATCTCGATCAACTCGTGCACAGGGTGAACTTCAACTCCTTTAGAAAGGATGATGACCGTTCCCGTAGTGTCTAGGCCACGACGACCAGCCCTTCCAGCCATTTGAATATACTCGCTGGGACGTAAATTGCGCACAACGACCCCATCATGTTTGGTTATGGAGTCGAATACCACTGTGCGAGCAGGCATATTTACACCCATTGCAAAAGTCTCTGTTGCAAAAAGAACTTTCACAAGTCCACGCTGAAACAGCATTTCAACCACTTCTTTCAGGATTGGCAAGATTCCACTATGGTGCACACCCAAACCGCGCTTCAGCAGCTCCAACAAGTGTCTAACCTGTACAATGTGTGCAAGTCAATTAAATTACAACAGCTAGGACAAATATACTTTAGCAGTGAACTTGTAATTCTCACTTGTGGCAACTGCCGATCTGAGCCCTTTAACTTCTGCACGCACTTTAGTGTGAAATCACGAATAGCATCCTTTTCAGAAGCTGTTGTTAGGTCAAGCGAAGTGAGCGCGGCACAGTTTGTGTCGCATCTCCGCCGTGACAGCGTGAAAACGATCACTGGAAGTTTGTCCTTCTTTTGCAGGAAATGCAACAATGAAAGCAGTAGGTTCCTCTCCTAACATTTCAAACTAAATAAAGTTTAATGTTACACAGGCCCAATTAACAAGATTGCTTTTAATGAGTAACCTGTTGAGGATTCATGACACTGTGAGGGCCTTTTGGTCCATAAGCATGCTTTTTATCTTTTACATTTTTCTTAGCTTGTGCAGCTTCGTTATACCTGAACAATCCAAACAAATTTAGGATAATTAGGTCACCACAAAGGACAATCCTGTCGCACAAACTGATACTAATAACACAATAAAATCTCACTTTAGCGAATTAAATTTCCCATCTGGTCCTAGAATACAATACATTCCATCTTTTGATTGGGCACCAGAGCCAGAACTCAGGTACAAGAAATGCTCCAAAGGCACTGGACGTCGATCGGTACTGATAACATATATTTTCTTTTTCTTGGTGCGCCTGTTTCAAAATATTAAATATTGCAACAGTTGTCTCAACTCATTATTCCATTAATAAACTCACCCAACCCAGTCTGCAAATTGCAATGTATTTGGTACAGTAGCACTCAATAAAACCAAGTTAACATGCTGCGGTAGCATAATAAGGACTTCTTCCCAGACAACACCGCGCTGGAATTACCAAAATTTCTGTACATATTAATTAATCTTATAGAAATATCTATATAATAAAGGCATACGAATTACTTCATGGTCGTTGATGTAATGCACTTCGTCAAATATCACCCATTCAAGTTCGCGAACAACATCAGAGCCATTGTACAACATTGACCTGAAAAAGTATGATGAATCTATCAAAGCTGAGAAAATATACTTTTTCTGTAAGATGAATACATTTACCTTAAAATTTCTGTCGTCATAATGAGGCAGGACGCTTCTGGTTTAATCTGGATATCACCAGTCACAAGACCAACATCTTCAAATGTGGCTTTAAACTCGCGAAATTTCTGATTCGAAAGTGCTTTTATTGGTGATGTATAAATTGTCCTGCAAAATATAGATTCATTTATTGATATATTGCATAACGAGTTGACACATTTATAATAATCTATGTAACTCCATTAAACACCTTGTCATATGTTTCCTGGAAAGTGCTACCGCGTATTCTGCAACAACCGTCTTTCCTGATGAAGTATGTGCGGCAACAAAAATACTTTCCTGCTTTTCCAAGCAAATGATAGCCTGCTTCTGGAACGTGTCCAATTCAAACGGCCACTGCACAAATGATCAAACAGCAACAGTCAACAACACCCAACCAACATTCGCAACGTACATCTTCAGGCAAATTTCAAAGATTTTGACCTTGTGAGCAAGGGAAGGCACTAGTTTATCAAAGTCACTGACTGGTACATTTGCTGGAAGGGCCTCAGCCCATTCAATTGATTTCCTTTTTATAGATTCAGGAGCTTCACTAATCACAACTACATGTGGCTACGTTCAATAAAAGTGACAATTCATTCAGATAAATGTCATGATCAAGAATAACATGTTCCAACAAAACATATTAAGATTGGATAAATTTAATTATGACTTTAAAACTGCAAAGCACATTACCACTGAAGATGGCTTTACTCCCGGCTTAACAGAACTTTGTTGCACACTCTCAGAGGGTACGTCAAAGTTTTCTTCTGCTGGCATCATCAAGTCCATGATGCTCAACAGGCCAGGAGTCTCATTAAGACTACCACGGGTTTCATCAAATATACATTGTTCCAATAAGTCAGTAGTAAATTTCATTCCATGTTCAAAACCTGGTGGAACTGTCTGTATGTCTTCAATAAAACAATGCATAAATCAGAAAATAAAATCTACAGCATCAGTCAGATAAATAGCAACATGAACCAATTACCATTTTGCCAATCAGAAATCATGTCATCATCGAGCATGAAATTATCCAAAGATGGTTCGTCCATTCCACCTACAAATAAACAGTTTCCATTACTTTATGTTTGGACGAGCTGAATGTACGTATAACATAAAAATGAAATGTTATTTTAGACATACCAGGCCAAAACGCATAATTAGTTACATTGCCACGCAAAGCCTCTGCTGGTGGCCCTGGCATTCTTTTCAGTGACATAGAATTCTTGGCTGTCATGCCACTGAAAGTAACTTCTTCCTAAATACAAGACACGCGTACATATACATTCAATACAGATTTCAATCTCCCCATGCAGTACATTACTATATGACCTCATGGTAACTTATTATTTCTCCAGTCGTTTCATCCCGGTCCATTTTCAAAGTTGTGGAGCAAGGGCAGAGATTGGTGTACAATAAACTTTGAAGATCTGGTTCTCTCGGCCATAATCTAAAATTTATTAAATTAACTAGCTATATATATACTAACTGCAATTTTAATTACCATACACAACATGTATTTGTACCTCTGAGTTCTGTCTAAATCCTGTATAATAAGTCCTTGTGGATCAGTAATTAGATCCCTTAAGTCCTCATCAAGTTCTTTTAAAATAGGGGGCACACCAAAAGGCAAGGAATGCAAAACTGATAGCCGGTCCTATATACATATATACACATATAAATTTGAAATTGACTTGAAATAATAGAACTTCAATTTACATGTAACATGTAACTAACCGGAATTGATTCTGCAGATGTTCTTGATTGGGTGTCAACAACTGAGCATTCTCCATTATTTCCAAGAACGAAAATCATAGCATTTTCATCAGAATCCATGATCTATGCTTGGATCTATGCTCCTTGATCCATGCAAGGAGTCCATGCAAGTATTATAATTTTAGGAATTGCAAGAAACCGAAGAAACCATATTCCACGACGACCGCGTCATTTGTCAATCTCCGGTACATACCTTGACACGATACTACATATGCCCGTATCGATACTGTCGATACGTCAGGAAGCAAGTATGTACTGCCACCTGGTGGTTCAGGAAGCAAGTATGTACTGCCACCTGGTGGAGACTTCACAAACTAATTCCAGTTTTTTTCTTGCATAAACAAGGAGGTTGGAAGCGCGCGCGGGCGGCGCTCCAACCAACTCCTTGCTCCAACCTCCTTGTGCATAAACAAATTGTAGGTTGAATAAGTTGAAACTATATTATATATGGCGGTATAGCTATACAGCGTGGATAAAAAGTCAGGTGCGATCATTTTTAGAATGCTAACAGGACCAGATATTCGAATTCTGTTAATGGGAGCAAATAGGAAGTGGCCATGGCGCTTTCGAATGGCACCAACATTTTTGACCTTTGACCTTTCCGTACAGGCCATCTCGTCTCTAACTTTTAAACGGCTCTAGTTAGTGACACATTTCCAATTACAAAGTGAAAGAGCACATTTAATTCGCGACGAAAATGATTTTTCCAATATTTTAGGAGTCTCAGGAAAATATGAAAATAAATAAACATTTTTTTTATCATTATACATAAAAACTTTATTAACAGTTGTGCGCAATTAGCAAAAAACCTTTTGCACAAATTTGATGCAATTTTGCGCACAAACTGTACATAATTGTGTACAAAATTACTCAAATTTGTACAAAAACATTGAGATTTGTGCAAACTTAGTTGCAAAAGTGTTCCTTTACCCTAGGAAAAATAACGATTGAAAAAAGGTTGTGTCATGGTGCTGCTAGTGTATTGGATACAATTACTTGATTCCTGTAATGTGAAATGCTGTATAAAGTAAAATACCTTGGCGTTTGACAATTTAAATTATGTAAAACTTGTATTAAAGTTGATCAATACAATGGTAGTAGCACTGAAGTTATTATTCTTAGGATCAATATTTTTAAATTGCAGGCAATATTTTTTAAAAATAGTTTACGAAGCATTTTAAATGTCTTTGTTATTAATATTAATATGACGTTTTAACACCTGTAATTTTATTTTACATTAAAAAGACGGCAAAGAAATTCTGGATAGGTTTTTTACTTGCATTTTGGCTAAAGGTGCTTTCCAGTTTCATCAAACAATTTTGCTCTAACAAAATTAAGTTGATTAAAAGCTTACCGAATTGCAGTTAAATCGCTAAACAAATCTTCTTTGCACGAGATAAGAATTTCACAATGTAAATTCTAATGTTTTGCACAGCGTTTCCAATCCGCAATTAATTCATTTCCTATTTCACAGGAACTCCTAAAATACCCTAAAGTTCCGTGTATAACGCGCACCCGTGTATAACGCGCACCCTCATTTCTGACAAGAAACTGACATTTTTCATTAGATAACGCGCACCCCATGTATAACGCGCATGTCGCGGGTAAGCGGTGCACATGTTACTACCGTAAGTTTGGTCACAAAACCGGTTTTTCACTGTTAAATAACGGTTTTTTTGAAAAACCCTCGAGAACATAAAAGAACCGGAACAAGAAAAAACATAAAACAAACTAGTTTTAGTTACGTTAGGTTAATTAGTTTTGTCTCGGTAACGTAAAATGCCGTAACTCCTGGAACAAAAAGCTAGAAATCATACACTATTCCTTCCGATGATGACAATTAACGTTAGATAACCCGCACCCCATGTATAACGCGCACCTCCAATTTTAGGAAAAAAAACAAGATTTTTCGTTAGATAAGGCGCGCGTTATACACGGAACTTTAGGGTTATCATTCATAAAGATATGATATTATTAATTAGGTAAACTATCTGCATAATTGTATGTATCTGTATAATAAATTGATAGTGCATTATAATTTCTTGTGCATTATGTACCAAACAAACCACATTGAGCAAACCATATATTAACTTGATTCATGAAGTATGTTGGAAGTTGCATGTAAAACACATTCCATTTACTGTTTTTCAATGCAAGTTACAATTTTCCAAATGGAATAACAGAGCCATTAACTGTTCGGAACAGGTCCAAAAAATGTACGTTCAATTTACTGCCAATAGATGGCGCTGTTTTTTAATATAAATATTACCATTTAGTAAAATCTGCCAAACTGTGTTCGGATAGTCAGATTTGAACGGGGTTTGCACCATTTTATTCAGAACGTTCAATACTTTAATGTAGCGTGTTCAGGATCGTTCAAAAAATTCAATGTGCAACTTGGGAGGGCGGGCAGAGTAATCTAGAATTTGTTGGCGAATTTGCGGTTTATGCCATTCAATTTGGAGCATTTAAGGTAGAGCATTGGCAGGTCACGTGATCTGGTGGACAGGGCCAAACGTCAAAATGCGATCTCATTCTAAAATCTGTAATAAAAAAGGAAACCGTTGTAAATTCCCGAAATAAATACTATTCAATGAAAGGATAAGCTTACCTTATTTCACATGTGTTGTTCTGTATTTTGGGTTCATCGATGCGGCTGCAGTTAATCCCGACGTTTTTCAACTTTCACAAAAATTCGCAAAAATTCGTGCACACGCCAAGCGTTCCGGCCGAAATATCGCTTTTAAAAATTCAAAAACGGCATTGTAAAATACTAGATTTTAACGCCGTTAGTCCCGATTAAAGCGCGTACATTTCTGATGCGCGGATAGATAGTTACAGTAAGGTTCATTCTATAGCAGGTTGGGAAACGGCAAGTTTTGCCAATGGCGAGTTTGGTTGAATTCTTTTTCTTCCCGATAGGTGGCGCTGCGACCGGAGACCAGTGCTGAAGTT